>JAJAGP010003874.1:0-62544 GCA_025084515.1 Ancistrus triradiatus | reverse complement strand
TGGATCCAAAATGGCCACCATGGTCAACACCCATCTTGAAAAGTTCCCCCCTCCCATATACTAATGTGCCACAAACAGGAAGTTGATATCACCAACCATTCCCATTTTATTTAGGTGTATCCATATAAATGGCCCACCCTGTAGTTATGTCTTTGTTGTGGTGTTGGTTTAACCTGTATGTAAATTATTTCATGCCTGACAAGATGCCAACATAATTTGGGCTGTAAAGAATTTTTCATTTGTAATTTGCAGTCATAGGTTAAAAAATAAGTCATTTTTAAAATTGGTTTACGCAGTTGCAGTGTTCAAGGCCAAACCATCCTCAATAAAACGTTCCTGACTCCAAGGATCCCTGTTGTGATTAGGTGACATCTGTTGCAAAGCTTCCAAAGCCTCTGCAAACAAGTACGGCAATACCAGCTTTACATAATGGGAAAGTATCCAAATATCTTTGGAGTATTAAAATTGCCCTGTTTTATTATTCTGATCTAATAACAAGCTTAAAAACATAAGCCAAAGCAAAAGATATCAAAAGATATTAAAATTCTTCCACGTCCAAAATCACTTCACTGTTATGAAACCGGCAGACTGTTTTATAAGATTACACATACTACAATATAATTTGTTCAAAGAAAAGTAAAATCATGCAAACAACAAACCTACACTCTTCATACAAATTCATGAGGTGCTTGTTTGCTTTAGTGACATTTTCAGTACTAATGGCTGTTTAAAAATATTTCAATTACTGTGCAATAGGCATATGCTTACATAGAACTACACTGAATTGTTGGTTGGATTGTTTTCCTTTATCTATCAGGATTAGAGCTCAACAGCTGAGCTTCTATCCAACATATTAACAAATGGTCCCATTATTTAAAATGTATTCAGTAACCAAATGGAATCACTAAACTATGGGTGGAAACATTTAATGTTGTCCTTTCCCTACCACTGCTCAAACATCTTCCCAATGCAAATAAGTATTTTTACCCTTTTTAACTCCACTTTTGACTTCAAGGTTAACCTCAAAAATGGCACATACACATAGAAACGAAGATGATATCCCCATTAGGCATTTAGTGTTTACATTTCTTTTCCCTGCTTTCCTGCTCCTGCTAATACAGAGAATTATGAGCTTTCAACGATGATTGATTCTGAAATTATTCTGAATAGTATTCAGCCGGAACACCAGAGTGAAATAATTGCCTTGTGCTACTTTTCAAAGCTATAAGCAGCATGGTCCCTAATTCTAATGTATGTCAAATACCATATCTAGACCTTGGAAAAAACTACAATGACATTTACTGAATAAATCACTTTTCACAGGTCAGTAGTTTGTCCAGTTCTCCAAACGTAGTCCCTCCAAATTCTGCCCTGATAGAGCATTGAATAAGATCAATTAGTTGTTATCCTCCAGTCCATTTAAAAACAGACTTATTAACTGTCTTGACGTATGGTTGATCATGATTGGTGTAACGATTTATGCAAGAACTTTTCTCTTTGTGTCTTCCTCCTGCTGTCAGTGGTGTGGAGAAAATGGTTTCTAACTGGCAAAGTGAATAGTTCACAACTGATTATCACCGAGAACAAACATTTTCAATGTTCAGTGTAGCTGGACAAACATTGCTGAGGCATGAAGATGCCCGTGAGATGTTTATAGCTCCAACGGTTTATATTAGAATCAAATATTTGTGTCTCCTCAAGCTCCTCGGCCATGTGATCACTAAGAAAGAGACTCTCTGTGGTCAATAGCACCTGTAGCAGGAGCACATTGTTCCAGCACAGGTTTGCCCAATACAATGCAAGCTCGTACAAGTGAGGATGCAAAAAGTACTGATGTGAAACTGGACTACATTAGGGTACATACATTGGGTGACGAGATTTGAGTATGTTTGGATATCTGAGAGATATCTCCTCATGTGGCCGGTGTTTCAGCCTGCAGGCTAGACATGCGGATCTGAGAGCTGCTCTTGCTCAGGATGGAGAGCTGAGTTCCCCCGTTTACGCCGCTGCTGGCCAAGGACGGGTGCCTGTGCTTCATGTCCACTGCAAAGTAACGATTCACTGTCCAGCTCCTCCACTTCCTCTTTACCTCTGATTGAACCTATAAAAGGAAAACAAACAAAAATCCCTTTTTACTATGTATGCAGTGATCTACATGCAACTGATGCTGTATGGAGAACTTGAAAATGATAAGTGTGACATTTCTTTATAGTAAATACAAATTTTCAAATGCAATATATGATTGAGCCAAAACATTATGACCTCCTGATCCATAGCAATGCTTAGGTAAGTGGCACATGTCAAACAGAGATCAACATGATTGGCTTGGCTAAGGATTACTCCACAAAACACTGCCCAGAACAAATGGGATTCGTCAGACCAGACAACTCTCTTCCATTGCTCCAACATCCAGTTCCCTTTTGAAGGTGCTTTCGATGGTAGACAGGGATTTGCATGGTTAGCACCCTTGCAAGTGTCCTATTATACAACTCCATACTCAACAGGGTGTGAGGCATTCTGTGTGGTGACACATTCCTCCCTAACCTGGATTAAACTCTTCTGTCACTTGTTTCAGACTAGCATTTCTGTCAGTACAGCCTTTGTTTCCAAGGCATTAATGAGCCTTGAACCCAACAACCTGCTGCCAGTTTGTGGGTTCTCCCTCCTCTGATCACTGTCAGTAGGTTTATTCATTTATTTATAAACGTCATGTAAGCATCGATGGCTATGGATTGTGGGAGGAAACCAGAGTACACAGTAAAGAGAAGACGCAGGCTCCACACTGGTGAAGTTTAAGGTCAAGATCCACCTCCTGTTGGGAGGTACTCACCAATGCTGACTGTGAGCACCCTATGAGCCTTGTCCTTTCTAAGATGCTCTGGCCATAACAATTTGGCCATTGTGTCTTCATGACTTCCCAATTCTCCTGCATCTTCTGCAGGTCAGTTACAAGAATCATCCTTCCACTTACTGTTAAGACTTTGGGCCTAGATAATTGTAAAGCTGCTTTGAGAAAATTCTTCACTGTAAAAAGCGCTATAGAAATAAATGTAACTTTGATTTGACTTTGACATATCTCAGACTTTCACATGGGCTGTATTGGCTCATTGGTGTATACTAGGAAAACAAGAACATTGTATTTGGTAGCTTAGAATACCGAATCAGAAAAATCAGTTATAGTTTACATATTACTCAAAAAATCTGTTATAAAATTAAAACATCACAGTACTGTGTCCCCACTATTTGCTTAATGCTATTTGTCCATTTTTGCTGAATAGTCTCCTTATATGACATGTGCTTAGAAGTTTAGGTTTATTGGATTTTATATATTTTAAAAAAAGAAATACTGACTCAATGAATTACACAGAAACTCACCTCTCCATTGAGAAAGCAGTAAAGGACAGCTACCACGAAGCCCTGAAAAGATACGACATTAGTAATATGAGGAGAAAATCTCACATCCCAAATCAGCATTTGTATTTAAACAGAAAATGGGAAGCATTGCACATCCTACCACGGGGACTGTGGTAGCCTAGCGGATAAGGTACTGAACTCTGGACCAGAAGGTCCAGGGTTCAAATCCCACCTCTGCCAAGCTGCCACTGTTGGGTCCTTGAGCAAGACCCTTAACCCACAATTGCTTGGATTGTAAGATTGTACCAATTGTAAGTCGCTCTGGATAAGGGCGTCTGCTAAATGCTGTAAATGTAAATGTAAAATCGAACGGAAATAAAATAAAAACACACTTAAGTTGTTTTCTTTATTTCTGGCAAATTGAAATAAAGAAAGCTCCTGTTTTGACCCTGCTTATCCTGGTCACAGAGGAACCAGAACCTAACCCATTAATCCCATTACGCCCTTCATGGCATAGATTCAGTAATGTGCTGGAAACATTCCTCAGACGTTTTGGTCCATATCACCATGATGCCATCACTCAGTTCTTGCATATTTGTCGACTGCACATCCATGATGTGAATCTCCCACTCCACCACATTCCAAATGTGCTCTATTGGTGAGGTCTGGTGACTGTGGAGGCCATTTGAATACAGTGAACTCATTATCATGTTCAAGAAACCAGTTTGAGATTTGACCTTAGTCTTGATATATCCACTGTGATCATGAAGGGTTGCACAAAGTCAGCAACAATACTCAGGTAGGCTGTGGCATTTAAAGAATGCTTAATTGGTTTTAAGGGGCCCAAAGTGGGCCAAGAAAATATCCCCCACCCCATTACACATTTTACATTTTTACATTTTACATTTACAGCATTTAGCAGACGCCCTTATCCAAAGCGACTTACAGTCTTACAATCCAAGCAATTGTGGGTCAAGGGCCTTGCTCAAGGACCCAACAGTGGCAGCTTGGCAGAGGTGGGAATTGAACTCTGGACCTTTTGGTCCATAGTCCAGTACCTTACCCGCTAGGCTACCACAGTCCCACACCACAAGCAGTATTCTGAAATGTTGGTACAAGGCAGGTTGGATCCATGCTTTCATGTTGTTCATGCCAAATTTTGACCCCACCATTCAAATGTTGCAGTAGAAATCAAGATTAATCAGACCAGGAAACATTATTCCAATCTTCTGTTATAAACTTTTGGTGAGCCTGTGCAAACTGTGGCCTCAGTCGCACCCATTGTGGTCTTTTACTGCTGTCAGCTTTGATATGTTTGATAGTTTTGACATGTTGTGCATGGAGATACTCTTCTGCACACCTCGGTTGTAACGAGTGGTTATCTGAGTTACTGTTGCCTTTCTATCAGCTCAAACCAGACTGTTCATTCTCCTTAGGCCTATGGCATCAACAAGGCATTTTGGCCTAGAGAATTGCTGCTCACTGGATATTTCTCTTTTTGGACCATCCTCTGTAAATCCTAGAGATGGCTGCGTGTGAAAATCCCAGAAGATCAGCGGTTTCTGAAATAGTCAGAACAGCCCACACAGCACTAACAGCCATGCCACGTTCAATAAACCTGAACTTCAGCATGTCGTCTTGACCATGTCTACATGCCAAAAGGCACTGACTTCGTGCCATGTGATTGGCTGATTAGAAATTTGTGTTAACAAGCAGTTGAAGATGTGTACCTAATAAAGTGGCTGGTGAGTGTATTTCTGTTTAATGAATCTAATAGTTTTCTAATAGAAAGAGATTCCAGGAGCAAGAGAGTTTAATACCTGGAAAGAACCCAGACCCAGTTCAAACACGAGCCGTTCTCTCTTACTGACGTCCTCAGGAGTGAACGCAAACACAGTGTAATGGATACCGAAGAGAGGAATGAGCAGGAGAGTGGAGCGGGCAAGGCGTCTGTGGATTATAAATTATTAACATCATGTTCTTTATATTCAGAAAAGGTGTATCCAAACTTATAGTCTTACCAAGCAAACATTTTTAGTGATGAAATGTAACTTACAAGTAAATGCTAGACTCATTGCCTCCTATATCTGGAGACTGTAACTTTTGCACAAGAATGATAATGATGCCAATGAAGAGGACAAAGTTGATCTGAAATGAAGAAATAAGCGTTACTACTCCTTCTGGAGGCCGATTTATTTGGTACGTATGACAAAGCTATAACTCACCATAATGGAGGCAAGGACAGGTCCCTTTATCACCCACCAGATGGCAGCATTGTCATTTATGTCCCAACATCTGAAACGGATGACGGCTATTTATTATATTGCTTAATATTCAGCCAATATGGTACAACAGAGTGGTGCAATATAATGAGCATATTAATTTTAGATCTATTGGAATGGAGAAATCAATAGTCTGGGCGGCTGGGAAAAACTAGATTATGTCTGGGTTGTCAGAGTTTTATACGTTATTATCCGGGGTAAATTTTATATCTTCGATTAAAGAAAAACTGCTCCCTGTTGGGTTTCACTGCAAATATAACGCACCCCATGTAGTTAATACATTTCTTGTTGTTGCAGTTCACCTTTCTATAACAGTAGTACAGATTATCTTCCGTTTTTTTAACCTAGATAATCAAATTTACACACACAAGCAAAAACCAGGTTGGCTAGCTAATGAATTTAGGACTCAACTACCGATGAATTACACTGTATGTCTTACCCAATGTCATCAAAATGCACTCGGAGAACTGCCCAGATGGTCACGCATACTGTCGGCGTCCCTGGTTTAAAAGTGGTCATGGTAGAAAACCGAATGAGTCCCATTTAAAGTAAATTACTGAACAGATTTGGTGTGCTGTTGTGGTTCTAGCTCACCCCAGCCAATGATGGTGTACCAGTAGAAGTATCTTCTCTCAGGAAAGAACGTCTCCACCAGCAGAGTAAATAAGTACAAGCCCTCAATGAAGAGCCAGAAGTAGTTAGACAAAACGCAGTAGTGAAAAAACACCATGACCGCTTTGCATTCCACCTGCAGCAGAAAGACACAGTCCGAACATACTGCATTATGTTCATGTAGTCTCACATAGCAGACTATTAATTGATAATGATATTGTGATTATTTGTTGCACAACAAATCAAACTGAATGCATCTAGTTTGACAGCTAAGAGGCATTTCTCTGATGTTTCAAAAACAGCAGAACACAAGTGGCATAGACATGTGGGATGTTTGAGTGAAACAGCTTTGGCCACCTAAGTGCAGAATATACAGAGACTAAGATGCCTTATAATTAAATCTGACATTCAACGGCAAAACTTAGGTGCCAGACATCAGGCACTATTCATCAAGGACTTTCCTGCCGAGGACTTAAGATCCTGAAGTGACTCTGTGTATCGGACGAAATAAAGCCGATATGCATATTTTTACGGGATTTTTATTTGACTTATTTGACTAGATAAATTAGTTTCATTCTTACATTTATCATCTAGGCCACCCAAGGAAGATGGATCCATTTTTGAGTCATGGTCTTCCCAAGGTTTCTTCCTCATAATGTTTAGGGAGTTTTTCCTTTCCACTGTCACCCTAGGCTTGCTCATTTGGGGATTGGCTCTAGATATTAGAAGATAATCTAAAATTGTAACGTTGCTTTGAGACAATGCTCCAGTGTAAAAAGTGCTATATAAATAAATCTGACTATTCCCATCTGAGAGACCTGACTTTTCATATACTTTGTCAGTTTTAAGGAGGAAAAGACAGGTATCAGGCCGTGGCCACAGAATTTTGCCAGCCAACAACTGCAATGAACTATGTTCAAGGCCCGGTGGTGCCTTCCAGCCAGACCAGGCATCAAATAGACACAAAGGAACACGTCTGAGGGAGCCGAGGCCAGACAGTCACTGGAACAGTGACCCTACTGAGCCCTGTGAATGCTTGGGGCCCATTCAGGGTACGTGCTGGTCGGCACCCTGTGAATTGCTAGATCCACACATGACCCTGACCAGGATACGCTGGGTTAACCTGTACATATATTCCTATGTGCAAACACAAACCCATTATTCTCTATTGTTTGTTTGTTTATTTATTTGGTTTACTTAACATCGCCATCCATGTCCATTTCAGCAACACACACAAGGTAACATCTATACACAAGGTTACAGCAAAACTAGCCATGTATATATAGAGAACAGGCCAATTTAGTGTCATTAATTAACCTAATAACCTAATGCATGTCTTTGGACTGTGGCAGGAAACCAGAGTACCCGGAGTAAACCCACATGGACATGAGGAGGACATGTAAACTCCACACAAAAAGGACCCAGACCGCTCCAATCTGGGATTGAACCCAGGACCGTCTTGCCATCATTCTCTATTAATTAACTTCATTCCATTATTCATATTTGTGACTGCTCAGTAATCCTGCTGAGAACCGTGTTGAGAACACTGGACACAAAGGAGAATACATCCTGTACTAGGCACCAGACACACACTCAGTCATTCACACAGTCATTCACACTTTCACACCTGAGGCCATTTAAAGTATCCCATCCACCCACTGGCATGTTTTTAGTGGGCGGGCATAAACTGGAGTGCCCAGAGGAGAGCGTGGGAAGGAGTGTGTTTGTAACTCACAGTATGTATAAAGCAGTGGCTGCTGTCCTCCTCTGCATACAGAACTCCATCTTTAATGAAGACTGAGATCGCTCTCAGGATGAACGACACAAACAGATTCATGTGGATGAAATTCCGGGTGCAGTGCAGCTTCCTGTGCAAAATCAAACACCTCAGTCATGTGTGGGCTACCGCAAGCAAAATTTATCTACCTCCTCCGCTACTGATTCAGTCCACAGCATGGGTCTATATTTGTGTAATGTAAAATTGAAAGATGAAAGCGTTTCTAGCTTTTGGAGAGCTCGGCTGTTTACTCAGGGGTGTGTTTGTCCATTATCAAGTATACCAAGAGCCAGGAATTACAAAACTAAAAAGTGTACACGTTAAATACGTGCCTTGGCATTCAAGAAATGATGCAACATGGGCTAGGCAAAGAAAAGTTACATTTAGTTTGTTGAATGAGATATTTGCTTTAACATCAAATATTATTATAGTGGTACCTTGGTTTCTGTCGAGGCTCGTACTGAGCAAACTTTTCCCCATAAGGAATAATGTAAATTGAATTAATCCATTCCAGACCCCCAAAAAATCCAAACTGTTAGTTGTATTGTACAGATATTCCTTGATGTACGAAGGGGATGTGTTCTGACAAATCCAGCACAAGTTAAATGCATCATGAACCGATGAGTTTATCGAGTGTTTGGTACAGCAGCCTATACTGTATCAAAGCAGAGCATATAAGAAGTAATGATAAGTAAGTTAATGTTTAAAGCACTTCATGTAATTTAGTGAGTAATTGATTGAAAGCGAAAAGTAAAAGCAAAACACTTGCTCTATTGATAAACTCTAGGCGCTAGCATAGCTGCTAAACTAACTGCAGCCTGTGTTCTGGAGCATTCAATTCCTGGTTTGCTTGTGGTTTGCTCTTATAAACTAACCTTTTGAGGACCCATGGAAACTTATTTTCACTAAGAATACAGTACTGCAGTTGTAAAAATGAAGAATAATAAAAATTCCGGCGATCTTCTCTGAGGGCTATTGTGAATCTGAACCAAGTATCGGCAGAAACGACTCATACAAGTTTAAGCAAGTGTGCAGAGTACCGAGCGAACTGTCGAGAACCAAATTCGACGACTTCTGAGATGGTCAAGAACCGAGTTTTTTTTTCAAGAACTTTTAGTCTCTTACCTGAACCAGCAGAGGATCACCATGGCAGTTGTAAGAGACACCAAAGATGTGCTGTAACCCACCGTGTACAGAGCTTTCACAGACACATAGTACTTGCCCTTTAGAGAAAATAACAAAGAGCAAACATTAAACAAAACCTAATAAAGAAATTTTTAAATAATCATCTACAGTGGTGCTTGAATGTTTGTGAACTCTTTTGAACTTTCTATATTTCTGCAAAAATATGACCTACAACATCATCAGATTTTCACACAAGTCCTAAAAGTAGATAAAGGGAAGAGACTTGGTCATTTATTTATTGAGAAAAATAATCCAATATTACATATTATTGAGTGGCAAAAGTATGTGAACTTCTAGGATTAGCAGGGTTGCAAGGAGAAAGCCACTGCTCTCCAAAAAGAACATTGCTGCTCATCTGCAGTTTGCTAAAGATCACATGGACAAGCCAGATGGCTATTGGAAGAATGAAAGAATTTGTAGACGGATGAGACCAAAACAGAACTTTCTGGTTTAAAAGAAAGGAAAACACTGCATTCCAGCATAAGAACCTTATCGCATCTGTGAAACATGGTGGTGGTAGAATCATGGCTTGGGCCTGTTTTGCTGCATCTGGACCAGGACGGCTTGCCATCATTGATGGAACAATGAATTCTGAATTATATCAGAGAATTCTAAAAGAAAATGTCAGGACATCTGTCCATGAACTGAATCTCAAGAGAAGGTGGGTCATGCAGAAAGACAGCAACCCCAAGCACACAGTCGTTCTACAAAAAAACAAGGTTAAAAACAAAAATGTTAAAAAAAAAAGTTAATGTTTTGGAATGGCCAAGTCAAAGTCCTGACCTTAATCCAATCAAAATGCGAGCAGTTAATGTGAGGAAACCCACCAACATCCCAGAGCTGAAGCTGTTCTGTACGGAGGAATGGGCTAAAATTCCTCCAAGCCGGTGTGCAGGACTGATCAACAGTTACAGGAAACGTTTAGTTACAGTTATTGCTGCACAGGTGGGGTCACACCAGATACTGACAGCAAAGGTTCACATACTTTTGCCACTCACTAATATGTAAAATTGGATCATTTTCCTTAATAAATAAATGACCAAGTATAATATTTTGTCTCATTTGTTTAACTGGGTTCTCTTTATCTACTTTTAGGACTTGTGTGAAAATCTGATGATATTTTAGGTCATATTTCTGCAGAAATATAGAAAATTCTAAAGGGGTCACAAAATTTTCAAGCACTACTGTAACATCAGCAAACACTTTATCAAATGTTCATGTATAAATACATAAAATGTAGGGTAGTGAAGATAGTGACACCAATCCAACACAGGACCTGTCAGGGGTCACTATTGTATCTCCAAGGGATGATCCCCCTGTCTAGCCACTGACAGTGATGCCACTGTGATTGCCAAAATGTACAAAAAGCATTCCTTGGGCTCAATCCCAGCTGGGCTGGCAAACAGCATTATACAGATTCTACTGTGTTTAGTAAAAACTAATCCTTTTTATTAATAGTATTGATTTTGTATGTAAATAATAATTGCATTAGTGTGGCAAGTGTATTATTGAACACAAGAGCAGAAACTCGGCAGCATATTGTATGGACTGTGGTAGCCTAGCAGTTAAGTTTCTGGACTGTAAATCAGAAGGTCCAGGGTTCAAATCCTACCTCTACCAAACTGTCACTGTTGGGTCCTAGAGCAAGACCCTTAACACGCAAATGCTTGGACTGTAAGATTGCATCAATTGTAAGTTGCTCCAGAAAAGGTTGTCTGCTAAATCACATAAATGTAAATATTTGCCTGGACTTTTTCATACAGCTTTAGTGTGCTTAGAGGGCTTAAACACAGACTCACAACCAGTAAATACACAAAGAATTCAGAAACATCAAGTAAACCACTAATGACTAATTTGAGACAGGACTGAACTGCAACCAAAATATAGAGGCACGTGGTACTGTCACCATGAGAGGTGCGAGGCAAACCATGGGAGGTGTGACTGTGACTCACTGAGTAAATGAAGCAGCTCCTTGTAGCAACTCGATCCTGTCTATTAAATGACTACTATGTACAGTAAATACTTGTATTGCTTACCATAGGACTGGTTCTATTATCATCAAAAGGACACACTTCCACGTAATGGGGGAACATCTCTGACCAGCCTTCCTCCGTGCAGTTCCGGCTCACCTTTCCAAATTCTAAAGAACCAAAGAAATTTAAAGATTGCATTCTAAAGCATAATAGCAGAAATTGCATACGTGTTTTAATTTTTTTATTTATTTACTGATTTGTAAATGATTAATTTGCAGTCATATGTCATACATAACCTTGCTCTATGCAGAAATTGTTTTAGAAAATCAACAAATGTAAATCAGTGTTAATTGAACTGGATTAATTGAGATAAACAGTTGCCACTCACCATCATATTCTTCATTCATGACCTCAAACAGCTCAGGGCAGGGCATCCACATCACATCACCTATTCTTGCTGGCTGCCAGCATGTCAGGTTGTCCCACATCCAACGACATACTGGAGAAGCAAGAAATGCTCATGACTGCTTAACCTATACTGAGAAATGACTGAATGTTGTTTCTGTTGTTTGAGGGGTACAGCAGACTAACTAGTCCACCACAGACGAGAACCGTGTTCGAGTCTCTCATCGATGCTTCTGGTCTGCTGTATAGATACAATTGGTCATATCTAAGAGAAGGGAAGCCAGAATGAGGGATAATCTCAGCCAATGGGGTTGCTGGCACAGATGGCGGATAAACACGGCAAGTGTAGTCCATTCATATGTGTAGAGCCATTCTCGCTGTACAGGTTTGCCCATGAAAATAAGCAGTCAGCAGATGCTCCTCCCTCTGCAGAGGGGTCATCACGTGGCCTGGGATGTCATGTAGCTAGGAAATTGGGCACACCAAATTAGGTGAAAAATCCAAAATAAAAAAATTTGATTTCTGAAGCGTCTTAGAAAGTATGACAATTTAAACATAGTCTTTTTGGGATTATCCACTTTGGAATTTCAATTAAAATAAAGGTGATAATAATCCATGGCTGCAATGACACTGTTCTAGACCTGCTATTGTTGAGGTATTTGCAGCACCTGAGAGTTGAATAACCCAGTTTGAGATATATTTAGTTGCACTGCATGACTTTCTTTACCTTAAAGGAGAAACTGGATGTCAAGACACAAAGTCCTCCAACTGGCGGCGTATCTTTACTCTGTATTTTAAACAATCTGGGCTTTCTGACATTTCTCCAGGTGTCAAAAAAGGACCTCAAAATAACTTTCATGTACTGTATAAATCCTCAACTGCCTTTCTTTACGTCACTGACTGTAATTATGACATCCGGTAGTGGAAACAGTTCAATTTTTGCAAACCTGTCAAATGATGAACTCTTCCTCTGCAACAGAGAAATTTTGAACCAAAGTAGAAGGGAAAGAGAAGATCTCAGTTCACATGAGTAAATCAACAGTTGTCTCATCAGCTACTGCCACAGTCATATAGTATTACCATGTGATCATGTCCCAGTACATTTACGCTTAAACATCTGTCCCAAACACAATGCCACTGCAAAAGAACCTATATATTTAATCAGCTGTATGGAGTGTTTAAATTCTTCATTAAAAGCATAACTGCACTCACTACTGCACTCATTATTGCACTGTACTGTACTTTAACATTTGCACTACCTTACAAAAATTATCTTTATACAGTAGTGCTTGAAAGTTTGTGAACCCTTTAGAATTTTCTATATTTCTGCATAAATATGACCTAAAACATCATCAAAGTCCTAAAAGTAGATAAAGAGAACACAGTTAAACAAATGAGACAAAAGTATTATACTTGGTCATTTATTTATTGAAGAAAATGATCCAATATTACATGTTAGTGAGTGGCAAAAGTATGTGAACCTTTGCTGTCAGTATCTGGTGTGACCCCCCTGTGCAGCAATAACTGTAACTAAACGTTTCCTGTAACTGTTGATCAGTCCTGCACACCGGCTTGGAGGAATTTTAGCCCATTCCTCCATACAGAACAGCTTCAACTCTGGGGTGTTGGTGGGTTTCCTCACATTAGCTGCTCGCTTCAGGTCCTTCCACAACATTTCAATCAGATTAATGTCAAGACTTTGACTTGGCCATTCCAAAACATTAACTTTATTCTTCTTTAACCATTCTTTGGCAGAACAACTTGTGTGCTTAGGGTCGTTGTCTTGCTGCATTACCCTGGCCCAAACCATGATATTACCACCACCATGTTTCACAGATGGGATAAGATTCTTATGCTGGAATGCAGTGTTTTCCTATCTACAAACATAATCCTTTTTTTTTTTTTTTTTACCAAAAATTTCTATTTTGGTCTCAAACCATCCACAAAACATTCTTCCAATAGCCTTCTCGCTTGTCCACGTGATCTTTAGCAAACTGCAGACGAGCAGCAATGTTCTTTTTGGAGAGCAGTGGCTTTCTCCTTGCAACCCTGCCATGCACACCATTGTTGTTCAGTGTTCTTCTGATGGTGGACTCATGAACATTAACATTAGCCAATGTGAGAGAAACCTTCAGTTGCTTAGAAGTTACACTGGGGTTCCCCTTTGTGAGTTTTCCTCCATTTGTACACAATCTGTCTGACTGTGGATTGGTGGAGTCCAAACTCTTTAGAGATGGTTTTGTAACCTTTTCCAGCCTGATGAGCATCAACAACTCTTTCTGAGGTCCTCAGAAATCTCCTTTGTTCGTACCATGATACACTTCCACAAACATGTGCTGTGAAGAGCAGACTTTGATAGATCACAGTTCTATAAAAAAAACAGGGTGCCCACTCACACCTGATTGTCATCCCATTGATTGAATACACCTGACTCTAATTTCACATTTTCCTCAATAAATAAATGACCAAGTATAATATTTTTGTCTCATTTGTTTAACTGGGTTCTCTTTACCTACTTTTAGGACTTGTGTGAAAATCTGTTGATGTTTTAGGTCATATTTATGCAGAAATATAGAAAGTTCTAAAAGGTTCACAAACTTTCAAGCACCACTGTATATGCTGCAAACGTTGTACAGCTTTCTACTCATATGCACATCGCACATTTCCATCTCTTTGTACATATGTTACACTCTGTATATACTTCTGTATATGCTCTTTCACTCTACAGTAGCAATTATCTGTAAATAATTCTGTATTTATCTATAAATAATACTGTATAGCATTTCTGGTTAGATGCTAACTGCATTTCACTGGCATTGTATTCCTACTCTGCACAATGACAATAGAGTCGAATCTAATCTAATCTAATCTGACTGTGACATCTAATCAAATCCGACCTTTGCACAGCAATCTGACATTTCTAATTGGGTGTGTTATTTTTGTTTCAGTGACTGTGTGTGTGTCTGTGGCTTCCATTTAAAACAAAGACTTTCTAAATAGTTCAGAGTTAAATTAGTTAATTGTATTGAATTGTGTTCCATTGTATCGACCGTGTTCTGACACTCTGGAACAACCACACACAAACATTCTAAAATGTACAGAGAGCAACCAAACTAGAACCAACTATTGGACATGTTACAACCACCACATGAGCATCACTGTGCTAAGGAACCAATCTACAGGAAATGCCATTCGGAAGTGACAAAATTGGGCATCACACAGAGCTTCCAGCCTTGCAACACATGCCTCACATTCAAACCTCATCTTGCTAGAGGCAGAATATGAAACTGGTAGTTCAGCTTCATGAACAAGCATGCGACCCCTGAGTCACTGTGGCTTATATTCTGTTTCCAATACAACATAATTCAGCATTCACCCTGTTGACTAGGTTTACAAATAGCACAGGTATGCGCCAGTTAATGTTCATTCGCTTTAACTACTGTGGTCTTAAGATAATAATATGAAATAAAAATCTATAAAAGTCTTTTACCTATAATATCAAGTCTTTATAATCAAACGCTTTCTCACCAATTAATGCAGCAATCCAGCTAATTCCTGTCTAAATATTCAATGATGTTACTTATTTATTGCCTCTTTATGACCAATAGCTCATCCTGATGAGCATTTAGCAGCTCAATTTCAGTTAGACACGAAAGTGAAGTGATGTATACTGGTGTTTAGGAATTCCAGCTTATCTCTGACATATCATACTCTCAATACACAAGACCCAAACAGAGGGTGAAACCGTACTGGCACCTGCTTTGTAGTGTTCTGTCTATGAACAGCATTTGCATATGAAGGCTTTCTCCTTGCAACCCTGCCATGCACAGCATTGATGTTCAGTGTTCTTCTGATGCTGGACTCATAAACATTAACATTAGCCAATGTGAGAGAGCCCTTCCGTTGCTTAGAAGTTACCCTGGGGTCCTTTGTGACCTCACCAACTATTACACACCTTGCTCTTGGAGTGATCTTTGTTGGTCGACCACTCCTGGGGAGGGTAACAATGGTCTGGAATTCCCTCCATTTGTACACAATCTGTCTGACTGTGGATTGGTGGAGTCCAAACTCTTTAGAGATGGTTTTGTAACCTTTTCCAGCCTGATGAGCATCAATAACTCTTTTTCTGAGGTCCTCAGGATTCTCCTTTGTTTGTGCCATGATACACTTCCACAAACATGTGTTGTGAAAAGCAGACTTTGACAGATCGCTGTTCTTTAAATAAAACAGGGTGCCCACTCACACCTGATTGTCATCCCATTGATTGAAAACACCTGACTCTAATTTCACCTTCAAATTAATTGCTAATCCTAGAGGTTCACATACTTTTGCCACTCACTAATGTGTAATATTGGATCAATTTCCTCAAGTATAATATTTCTGTCTCATTTGTTTAACTGAGTTCTCTTTTTCGACTTTTAGGACTGGTGTGAAAATCTGACGATGTTTTAAATCAAATTTATGCACAAATATAGAAAATTTGAAAGGGCTCACAAACTTTCAAGCACCACTGTATATATACATACGTCATGACATTCATAAAACTGTGTCATAAAAGCTCTATTCCATAGAGATGAGAGGCTGTTTTGAGTGACACACTTTTCCTGGACTCACTAGAATGTGTAGTCACTCCCAAATGGCATTATCTCAAATCCTGCCTTCTGTCTAGAAAGCTGTGTTAATTACACATGGCACAGATATATAACTAGCAACAAAGAGTAATCGTGTGCCATTGTATTCCAGAATCTCCCTGGCATCCTGGTTTAAAGCTTATTAAACTCTAAACTCCAACATCGTGTTCTGAGATAAAGAGGCAGTCAAAGGTGAATAATGATTTTCTTCAGAAGGCACTTACACAAGCATAGACCATTGATGCACTTTCTTTTCTGAGGCACCATCACCATATTTTACAATGAGCCTGCCCTGTTTGATGGAATACTTGTTGATGCATGCGGAATATCCATCTTTACATAGCTTCACATAGCTTAATTTATCTCACTCCTAAGACTCTGCAGTCACCATTGCTACTCAGCTATACGCTCACTGATCACTTTATTATGTACATCCTTGTTTCATTGTCTCATTTTAGCAGTTCCTTCTGCCATATAGAATATGTAGTTCTGCAATTAGAGACTGCAGTCTGTTTCTCTACATATTTTGTTAGTCCCTTTTACTCTGTTCTCTAATGGTCAGGACCCCCACAGGACCACCACAGATCAGGTACTATTTGGATGGTGGACCATTCTTGGCACTGCAGTTGCACCAATGTGGTGGTGGTGGTGTGCTAGTATTTGTTTTGCTGGTACGATTGGACCAGACACAGCAGTGCTGCTGGAGTTTTTAAACACTGTGTTCACTCACTGTGCACTCTATTAGACTGATGCTGGTGGCTGGAGATTTTTGGTTGGTGGACTCTTTTCAGTACAGCAGTGACACTGAGGTGTTTAAAAACTCTAGCAGCACTGCTGTGTGTGATGTGCTCAAAGTGTGCAACGCACACTGACACACCACCACCACATCAGCAGCACTGAGAATGATTCACCACCCAAATAGTACCCCATCCTGACCATTAGAGAACAGAGTAAAGGGGACTAACAAAATATGTAGAGAAACAGAGAGCAATTGTAGAACTACAAAGAAAAAAAGTGGTACGTGGAATTGATAAAATAGACAATGAGTGTAGAAACAAGGGGTTATACATAAAGTGATTTGTGTGCGTATAATGTAAGGCTGCACAAATCGAGTCCAGCACAGTTTCAATAATTTGTTTATCAGAGTGCTAGCTTATTACCACGAAGACCCTAGTTCGAGTTGTGGTGGTGAGTGTCTGAGAGAGGAAAGGTTGGATGGTGTTCACCATCAACTGATCAAGGCACCGGATTGATAGCAGATGGATATGGCAGAAGTGGCACGTGTTAGCTGGCCATCAGCCCTCCTCCCTCAGCATGTAATGGGGACTGGTAATGTTGGGAGTTATCAGAGCATTTGATATGAATCTTATCTACCTTCATTGCAAGGTTTGGCTCAGAGCAAACTAGATACACTATCTAGGAAAAGGTTTGTGGACACCCAAAAATTACTTAATAAACATGAGTGTTATTATGGAGTTCATTTCTTTGCAGGGGGATAAAACCCCGTTGAGAATGCTTTTACTCGATTTTGGAATATGACCGTGAGATTGGTAGGATGCGCTGGTTCAGGGATCTCAAATGCAGCTAATGCTAGGGCTCTGTGTAAGCCAGAGAAGGCTTACACTAAAGTTGAATGCAGTGAATGTGGCTGAAATAACAGAAATCACTAAGTAGTAGGATTTTCTGCATACTTTTGGCCAAATAATGCATGATTTAGCAGCAAGGCTAAAAGTGACGCAATCTAACACATTACCATGGGCAGTGTGAAATTAGGTGGGATTATTACAGTAATGAAATGAATTGTTGTTTCAGGCAGCAGTGGGTGTTTGGAGGGTAATGGAGAATGGACCAATGAAACCGCAAACCATAACCTTACAGTGGAATAACTGTACTGCTTTCAGCTACACACACCAATTCACACACTTCTTACCATATTCAGGGTTGCTGCTTGGGTCGTCCATGGCCATCCTCTCCATGCATTTTTCTTTTTCCAGTTGGATGACACAGTCTGGGTGCATACAGAAGATCTGTAATATACAAAAAAATCATATCTAGCTGATGTAGGTGACTCTCATTCCACACAATCAATACAACTGGAGTCACAATGCATATCACTATTAGTCTGGGTGCAGATAGATAATCTAAAAGATTACAAAAACTTTATGATCAAATCTAGGTGATATAAGCCACTCTATAGTAAGTCACTGCTGTTGCCACCTTAAGATGTTTCTGAGTCAAAATTACTACTGTTTGAGGACCAACTGATTCATTATAGTAAGTTATCTAGTAGTAATCTAATGTCTTGATCAGTTGATGGTGAACACCATCCAACCTTTCCTCTCTCAGACACTCACCACCACGACTCAAACTAGGGTCTTTGTGGTAATAAGCTAGCACTCTGATAAACAAATTGTTGAAACTGTGCTGGACTCGATTTGTGCAGCCTTACATTATACGCACACAAATCACTTTATTATATATACCTCCTTGTTTCTACACTCGTTGTCCATTTTATCAGTTCCACATACCACTTTTTTACTTTGTAGTTCTACAATTGCTCTCTGTTTCTCTACATATTTTGTTAGTCCCATAATTTCCAGTTAAATTCTTTAAAAATCCTACAATGTGATTTCCTGGATTTTTTTTCTCATTTTGTCTCTCATAGTTGAAGTGTACCTATGATGAAAATTACCTCTCTCATCAGTAGGAGAACTTGCACAATCAGTGCCTGACTAAATACTTTTTGCCCCACTGTATATGCTACCTGAGCTGGCCCAAAGACACCTCTAGGACGTTAGATATTAACGGGGTATCACATGACTACCCTAAAACATCTATAAAGGAAAAGTCAGCATCTTTAGTTTATGTGAGAATAAATTTGTAAATTGTCATTGATCAAGTCATTTTAATGAATCAATAAGTTCAATAAAGACTACATCCTTCACACCGAGTCCGAAACTGATGGACTGCAACGCTGCGTAATTATTTTTAATCGGAGTCTGTTCTAATTTCTGCATTGTTTGGATGCATTAAAATCAGGCTGACCAATCAGAGCTCGGTTGTCAGGCAGAACAGCTCGTCCTGGTAGCAGCAGTGCACAAGCGCTTATAGGACAAGCAACACAGTTACTATAAAAACATGGATATTAAAGAAAATGTCTTTCAGAATATAGCTTAAAGGCAGGAGAATGATCGTGAAAGCCTTACAGTGACAGTATGGAACAGTTTTCTTGTCTATCTAAGTGCATTCTAATCTGTTCATGCCAACAAAAACACAAACTATAGCTTCCTGCACTGATCTTCATTCGTATATTTGTTTTTTTAAGTCGACGATGTGAAAAAGACACGACGAAATCGCCGTGACACATTAAGAAACGGGACATTTAAATAAGAAAAGGTGGACAGGGAGTTTTCAGAGTGTTTAGACAAAAAAACGTATCAGACTTGGTTTGAAAATCCCGCTACGTTAAAAATTGCATCTGTTTTTTTCTCAGTGTGAAAAGGCTTTTAACATGACGTTTCCGCTCAAGAACAGTCAGATCTTTATCCTGCTAACAAACATCTGTCACAACAGGCATTCGTGTGATATATCAATTGATACTGCACTGATTTACCGAAAGCGTCCACAGAGTATTTTTGAATTTAGCAAAATACTATGACAGAGTACAACCCAACCACTTAAGCATCACTTGCATCATTAAGGTACCAACTAAAAACTTGCTCATGCTACAGTTCACTTGGCCTTGTCAGAACCTCCAGTGATGCTACTTGTCAGATTATGGCCTAGACCAAAGTCAAGGAAGAAATCAGTCACACATGCCATATTCTTCCTGATGCCCCAGTGTGTGGGAAAGATGGATAAGGAGGTTGAAGGAGTATGAGACAGTGTGCACGTACACTGTTATACACACACAAATGAATCTTTAGTAATTAGCATTCATGTTGCTAAGCAGCAAGTAACTGTGCAAAGTAAGAGCACAAGAGAGGGTCACAGGAGGGAATGTTTTTTCTTCTTTTTTCTTCAAATTAGCACTCACCTCTGATTAATACTGCAGTGAAATATCTTAGTCTGGATTTTTCTTTTTTTTAAACCTATTCATTAATGAGCATACATCTTTTTGCCAAATCTAATACCAATTATTCCATCACAAATAAAAATGACTGGTTCTGCATAAAGCGGCACGGTGGGGCAGTGGTTAGCACTGTCACCTCACAGATCCGAGATCCCTGGTTCGATCCGGACCATGGGTTCCGCCTGTGTGGAGTTTGCATGTTCTCCCCGTGTTCGCATGGGTTTTCTCCGGGTACTCCAGTTTCCTCCCACATTCAAAAGACATTTGTGTTAGTTTAATTGGTGTTTCTGTAGTGTGAGTATGAGTGTGTGAGTGTATGTGCCCTATGATGGGTTGGCACCCTGTCTAGGACTGTTCCTGCCTTGCACCCTGTGCCACTGGCGAGGAACCGGCTCTCTCGTGACCCTGACTAGGATAAGCGACTAAGACAATGAATGGTTCTTCTTATGTCATTTCTGTCAGACCCCCTATGCTTGGTGTACTGTAGAGAAACTGTTATATTTGGGAGTTAGAGGAGTCTAGTCTAAAGCTAGGATTATACTGGATGGGTCACAACTGGCGTAGACGGTAAAAATGAGGTAATCTTGGTGGGTCCACCCCCACATGCTTCATATTTGACGTTGCTCATACAGAGCAGGTAAGCCTCTACGGGCATCACTGTATCACTGGAGAGCATTTGTAACTCCTAAGAAGGGGCAGCATGGTGGGCTGGTGGGTAGCACAGCAAGAAGGTTGGCTCCTGGGTTTGATCCCCATGTGGAGTGGTCTGGGTCCTTTCTGTGTGGAGTCTGCATGTCATCCCCGTGTCCACATGGGTTTTCTCCAGGTACTCCAGTTTCCTCCCACAGTCCAAAGACTTGCACTAGGTTAACTGATCACACTACACTGACCCCGACCTGAGCATATATGACTAGTTTCAATATAACCTTGAGTGCTGACCTTGTGTCTGTTGCTGAATGGCCATTGTTGCTGAAGAGCAACATTAAATAAATAAACAAAATTTCCAAAGCTGGATTTTGTATTACGTATCTGTTGTTCTTGGTCCATTTTGAATGCGTTCTATTTAAACTGGAAATAGTGTAATATCTTGGCTAGGTCTTCTTCGAAAAAGAGACTTAATCTCAAGGGACTTCCTGGTTAAATAAAGGTTAAATTTAATAAAATCATCTATGAGAGAGCATAGAGATACTCAGATGGCTCGAAATTTCAGAGAACACAGCAATAATGGAAGCTACAAGTATAAATGCCTTTAGCGTTCGCACAGGTTCACGTGACGTGCACAGAGTGGTGCATAACACTTTGAAGCGAAAGTATAACAGAGCCTTAAGCTCCAATCAGGCTTCCAGGATTACTAGCCTAGTCACTGCTCTCACACAAAGACCTTCTGAATCCTTCTGAATACATCTCCAGCTTTTTAAACAGAGAATCATCACATTCTACATAACTCAATACATCTCTCCAAAATTACAATAATCTCACTTGTATGATTCAAAGTCTTCCTCTCAGGAAGATCATGGTCATATTTGAGATGTTTCTCATCAACTCTTTGCCATTCTCCACCACTTATTCTACATTCAACAAACTGGAAAGCCTTTTAATCTATTACCTCAATGGGAAGTTTCTCTACCCAGAGGAAATGACTGTACTTGTCAAATACAGGAGGCAGCATGGTGTCACCTCACACCTCCAAAATCTCAATCCCAACCTGTGTCTACCTGTGTGGATTTTGCATGTCCTCTCCATGTCCGTGTGGGTTTTCCTCAGGTACTCCGGTTTCTTCCTGCAGTCCGGTTTCTTCCTGTGTTTCTAAAGTGCTCTTAGTGTGTGAATGTATGTACCCAACGATGGATTGGTGGCCTGTCTAGGACTGTGGTAGCTTAGTGGGTAAGGTACTGGACTATGGACCACAAGGTCCAGGGTTCAAATCCCACCTGTGCCAAGCTGCCACTGTTGGGTCCTTGAGCAAGACCCTTAACCCACAATTGCTTGGATTGTAAGATTGCATCAATTGTAAGTCGCTCTGGATAAGGGCGTCTGCTAAATGCTGTAAATGTAATGTAAATGTCTAGGGTTGTTCCTGCCTTGTGCCCTGTGTAATCCTTATTTAACCAGGTTAGTCCAATTGAGATCACACTTATCCTTTACAGTGGAGACCTGGGCAGAATGGCAGCAGCACAGAGTTACAACAATTTGTGTTGCATGAAATCAAACCATTCTGATGTAGGTTTCACCCCACATCATATTCCACTACCTTCCTGTAGCTGCTTGTAGAATTTGGGTACTGTACAAAACAGCATTAACAAATTTTCTTTCAATTCCTCTCTGGATTTGTTAGTGCTCATTAACAAACTACAGCTACAGTCATTTCAGGGTGCTTGTGTGCCGCAGCAGTCTAATTTGGAATCACCACTGTGAGAGCCTATGTACAAGTCTGTAAGTGGTGCTAGAAGTCAGCACAGGCTGTTCCTCATTGGGTATTCACTGGAGGAAACCAGGTTGTACTGAGCCACTTGCTGGCCTATGAGTCTCATGACTAACCTTTCCTAATCTTTCCTGACTGACACCACATAAGAACAGGACTCATTGACCGGTTATACTCTGTGGTTTTTGCAATATGAATTGGCTATTTCTGTGTTTGTCTGCCTAGTCCCTGGAGAAAATTACAGGCAGAATTGCCTGCTGTGTCTCATCAAACTCAGCGGTGGTAATTTTAGTTGCGTCCGTTTGCACATTTCCGTAATTGTATAGACTGATGTAGACTCAAGTTGGAAAAACAAAAGCTTCTAGACCACTGCTACTTGCCATAAGTCTTCTAGTGTGTGAATTAAAGTAAATCAGTGACATTTTCAAACCTACCCGTGGAGTTTTTAAGGCTCATCAGTCTGTTAATTGTGACACAAATATCTGGATTCGTAAAGCATACCACCTCACTGGAAACTCTCTTGTCCTGTGGAGATTTTATTACAAGAGTTTTTTATCTCTGAGGAGTCCAGTAATAATTCAATCACAAGCACCCCTTGATAAAATCAATCCAATCTGAATAATGCTTAAGGTGCCACAAAAATTTTAAATGTTTTAAATATGATAATATAAATCTTTACGGACAGGAATATGTATATAAATCTGACACTGCACGTATATATATTCCTGTATATACAATATATACAGTGTATCTACAGTGTACGTGTACATGTATATACATACATATATACAGTTCAACCTTTTGCCACATTTCAGGTTTTAAACATAAAGATATGAAATTGTAATTTTTTGTGAAGAATCAACAACAAGTGGGACACAATCATGAAGTGGAACGAAATTTATTGGATATTTTAAACTTTTTTTAGAAATAAAAAACTGAAAAGTGGGGCGTGCAAAATTATTCAGCCCTCTTGCGTTAATACTTTTGTAGCGCCACCTTTTTGCTGCGATTACAGCTGCAAGTCGCTTGGGGTATATCTCTATCAGTTTTGCACATCGAGAGAATGACATTTTTGCCCATTCTTCCTTGCAAAACAGCTCGAGCTCAGTGAGGTTGGATGGATGGAGAGCGTTTGTGAACAGCAGTTTAAGTTTCAGCTCTTTCCACAGATTCTCGATTGGATTCAGGTCTGGACTTTGACTTTGGCCATTCTAACACCTGGATACGTTTATTTGTGAACCACTCCATTGTAGATTTTGCTTTATGTTTTGGATCATTGTCTTGTTGGAAGACTTGTCTTGTTGTGTTGCAGACTCCAACAGGTTTTCTTCCAGAATGGTCCTGTATTTGGCTCCATCCATCTTCCCATCAATTTTAACCATCTTCCCCGTCCCTGCTGAAGAAAAAGCAGGCCCAAAAAAACCATGATGCTGCCACCACCATGTTTGACAGTGGGGATGGTGCGTTCAGGGTGATGAGCTGTGTTGCTTTTACGCCAAACATAACGTTTTGCATTGTGGCCAAAAAGTTCGTCTGACCAGAGCACCTTCTTCCACATGTTTGGTGTGCCTCCCAGGTGGTTTGTGGCAAACTTTTTATGGATGGCTTTCTTCTTGCCACTCTTCCATAAGGCCAGATTTGTGAAGTGTACGACTGATTTGTTGTCCTATGGGACAGAGTCTCCCACCTCAGCTGTAGATCTCTGCAGTTCATCCAGAGTGATCATGGGCCTCTTGGCTGTATCTCTGATCAGTCGTCTCCTTGTTTGAGGTGAAGGTTTAGAGGGACGGTCGGGTCTTGGTAGATTTGCAGTGGTCTGATACTCCTTCCATTTCAATATGATCGCTTGCACAGTGCTCCTTGAGATGTTTAACGCTTGGGAAAATCTTTTTGTATCCAAATCCGGCTTTAAACTTCTCCACAACAGTATCTCGGACCTGCCTGGGTGTGTTCCTTGGTCTTCATGATGCTCTCCTGCGCTTTAAACAGAACTCTGAGACTATCACAGAGCATGTGCATGTATACGGAGGACTTGATTACACACAGGTGGATTCTTTTTATCATCATCAGTCCATTTAGGTCAACACTGGATCATTCAGAGATCCTCACTGAACTTCTGGAGTGAGTTTGCTGCACTGAAAGTAAAAAAGGGGCCGAATAATTTTGCACGCCCCACTTTTCAGTTTTTTTATTTCTAAAAAAAAGTTTCAAATATCCAATAAATTTCGTTCCACTTCACGATTGTGTCCCACTTGTTGTTGATTCTTCACAAAAAATTACAATTTCATATCTTTATGTTTGAAGCCTGAAATGTGGCAAAAGGTTGAAAAGTTCAAGGGGGCTGAATACTTTTGCAAGGCACTGTATACATCTGGGTTCAAATTAGCTGTCAGTGATTGGAGATCACTGCACTAATGCAGAAAAGCAGTGTACTATGAAAACAGCCTACATTTCCACTGGAATATTTACTTGTTGAAGAGTAGAAGTTTTGTACGTGTATGAATATGAACTCTATAAACAATTGATTAGAATTAGAAATATATGCAGCCATGAGACAGAACTGTTTGCCCTTCATTTTCTGGAGCACTCATTCAAGCAGAACGGTGCTGGCTCCTGGTCAGTTTACATTTGGCCCGACTGGTGCCAGAGCACATTGGATGCCAGCCTGCGCGTGACGTAAATATGCACGCGGACATTTGTTTCTCAGAGAGGAGCAGAAGGAGATAGATTTGGTCTTTGTGTAAATAGAGATACTGTGGAGCTCTCCCTGGGTAGAAGAGGATAGTGAGTATATGAGAGAGCAGTGATCATGCTGAAGAAAACATATGCTGACAGAAACAAGTCATCAAATGTGTGTGATCTGAACAGAACTGCAATAAGAAGTGGCACAATATGAAACACAACAAGCTAGATGTGCACGTGTTGCAGTTTCCAATTGCGATTTGAACAGAATTGAACAGAATATGTATTCAGCTACACTTTGTATTTTTTTGCACAATCCTCACTGACACACCGGTCCATTAACTGCAGGTAATATAAAAACACAATGTTTTTCGTGCAGACTGTAGCCTAAATGAGCAAATGGCTGCAAAAGGCTTGGTTCATCCAGAGCAAAATGTTTGACAGTTTAGATTGTCTCTGTCTGTTCAGGGGTATTTTAAGCCCTCTTTGTCTTTAGACTTTCATCAAAATGAGATATGATTTACATAAGCAATTATTATCACTGACAGGTTCAGTAAAACTGTTTTGCTTTTAAAAATATGCACAGTACTTACCAGAGGAAGAAGAATAAATGTTATGAGTAGGTAGAGGCAGTTTTTCAACGTGGCAGCCATTTTTATGTCAAGCAAAGGCAGTGCTGTATCTTCCTCTCAGCTGTCCTGTACTGAAGTTCTAGTATTCAAGTATTGCTGGAATGCTGCTGTCGTCTTTTAGATCACCTTGCAATCTAAAACCAAAACGATATTAAGAACAGAATGACATATACTGGATATACAGCCTTTATGACACATCACATTTCCTGCATTTCTAGCCAAAATAATCAAAAAATTCTTAGCACCACTACATACCTTTCATTGTTCCTTATATAACAGTTTCTGACACATTCTGACACAAACTAAATCTTAGCTGTAATATAAGGTGTCGTGCAATGTCTTAGACCGCCATTAGAACTCTTGTTTTAGCGATGGTACAATGACCTTACATAACATGTTGTCGACAGTCTGAAGCAAAACTTGTATTTGTCACTCCATAATACTCTTTTCAACTGATCTTCATGCCAATCTTTGTGAGCTTTAGCATATCTCAGCCTTTTCACCCATTTCCCCTTCTGAAAAAGTGGTTTCTTGGCTTATGCCCTTCCAAAAGGACCATTCCTGATCAAGCTTCGTCAGACTGTAGAAGGGTGAACTTGGCATCCCGATGAAGCTGCCAGATGCTGCTATTGCTCAAATGTTAAATGCTTGCCACTGTAGCCAATAGAAGATGTTTGTTTCTGATTTTTTTTTAGTTTTTCATTTTTTTATTTGGTGTTTACAGATTTCCTGTATTCTCTGGTTGTATTCTAATAAGGACACAGAGGAATAACTATTATACCAATTATACCAAACATTATTCCAATGCTAAAACAAAATTCTAATGCTGGTATTGTGCCCCAAGACTTGCACAGTACTGTACATGGCAGGCACCTTAGTGTTGGTGGGTGTTTTTACAAAATCATCAGGTGGCACAGATGGCAGGTGACAGTTGGAGTGCAGGAATGATCTCATCAATCAAGCTAAGCATTAAGTGATTGGTTATTCTTGTCATGTCTCTGGGAATGAGCAATAAATTACACATTTGGAGAAAGGAGACCAACCTCCCTAATAACTGTGCACATTTAAGTTAATCACTCCATCCAGCAATGACCAAGGTAAGACAGGAATTGAGTTATTAATATACAAATAATACTAATAATTACTAATTCAGTTCCATTTTGAACAGACACCAGTCTTTTATGGTGAGAGCGCATGTTGAGCATGTTGAACATGTGTTTTTTGGTTTAGAGAGGTGACAAAAACAGAGGGAAAGACAGATGGATGGACAGAGGTTGGGACACAGAAAGCTGGAGCAGCTGCAGCAGAGACAGCTCTTGGTGTAATTAGTAGGAGGAATGAAGCTGACTCACAGAAATCAACTCCCCCAGCTATGCCACATACTGTTGTTATGCAGGGGTGTATATATATATATATATAAAACGTATCTATTTATTTCTCTCACTTTCCATTCTGTATCCACTATATAAGCAGATTATGTGTGATTACAGAAGTAGGCATTGTTTAAATTTACATTTGCAGAATTTAGCAGACACTCTTATCTGCAGCAACTTACATTTGAGCTAACATCCTGTTAACATCCGGTTTACTAACTTATAAAGAAAACCCCAAATATGAATACATATTTAAAATAAATAACAATGTAATGCTAGAAACATGGAAGGAAAGTGAAGTGTACTATATAATGCAGGCTCTCGAGAGGGTATATAACTCCAGACATGCCATTTTTCATTGCTGCGCCTTTGTAGAGGTGTGTGCTATATTGGGACAATGTTGGGACATTGTTTGTCCCTTTGTATAGTCCTGATAAAACTACAAAAGGGATTTATGAAAAAATAACAATGAAAACTGAAAATTTGTGAATTGAAAACTGAAATTGCACTGAGAAAAGAACAGAAAAGAACAGTCATGTGAAGGACTGGTTTCCTGTCCAGTATAATTTAGCCCCAAAATGGCCACCATCCACACTAGGTCAAGAAGATGAATGATAAAGTTATGAAAGATGAATAAATGAATTATTAAATGTTGCGAAATTCCAAACTGGAACAAAGCATTGGTAATACTGTGTGTACCCACGATCCCAGTGATTTTACCCAGAGCTCTAGGCTCCACTGAACCTATTCATACTGTATGTGCACATGGTTCACATATACCTAACTGAATGTGCTTGTGTGAGCAAAAAAAAGCTTACAGGTGTTTATAATACTGAGACCACATGCCTCAGCAAACACTCGATCCTGAAAACATCTTTGAGCAGATTGATCGTTGAACAGCATATTTGCTCCAAGCAATGTCAGATTTTTTTTCTCTCACAGCAAGTGCTTCTCAGTACTCTGATGTCTCCTTGACTTTTCAATCCTGAGCTTCACTCTCTGACCCAGAATTCAATCTGTGCTGACATTTTGATGGAAAATCAATTAATTAAATGCTCTCTGAGGAATTAAGGAGATAGATTTGCCCCATTGTAGAAGTAGCTGCTTCTTATGCAGAAGGCTTTTGCTACTGTAGCACATAATGTAAGTGTATGGCAACCTAGACATTTTCTACATCCACAAAAAATAAGTCTAATACTCTGGCTCTGAAAAGTAAGGCTAATAAGAACAACTGTATGATACAGCTTTATGCAGCTGAACATAAAACAAGAGGTGAGTATTTATTAACCAGTATTGTATATGTGACAAGAAACAAGTACAACATTGGCTTGCAGTCAAACCGATTAAAAAATAAGTGGCGTAATCAAACATGACGACGTAAAACACATCACCATTTAGAAGATTTTTCCCCTAAAAATTCTAAAGCTACATGCTAGTTTATGGGCATTTTAAATGTGAAACAACACAGGACATTAATATTGAAATAGACAGACAGGCTGGAAATAAAATGTGGGTAAATTATCAAGCTTTAAATACAATCAAACAACTGTGAAAAAAAACTGTTTCTCTGCTGTGAACTACAGATTTCGCATAAAATACAACGATGCCTATCACAGGAACACGGCCCTGTAAAGTACAGGTGAATGTAGCTCATAATACACAATCCACAAAACTGTGAAGTTGACAACTTAAACCAAACATGGTTCCATAGGTTCTTGCAGACCTGGGCCTTATGTGTGACAACAACAAGTACAAAATTATTAGTGCTGTCAATCGATTTAAAAAATAAGTAATTAATCAAACATTTTACTGTAAACTGAGCACGATTATTAAAATTTTTCGTCTTAACAGGCTAATGCTTCCTATATGGACATTTAAATGTGAAAGTATGGATTTAATGTTGTTGTTAAAAACATAAATAATAAAATATTTTATGTCAAATGCAGCTATTAATAGCATCTTTTTAACTGTGAAGACAGCTTCTCTTCTGCTTGTGAAAATACAGATTCAAATAACATTTATAAAAATATCATTGGCTCATCAAACATTTGACTGGCTTGAAAGGAAGATTTCTTAATTGCACTTACAAAAAATAATAATAAAACTCAGAACCCATATTTTAAACACGTCAGTTATAATATTTACAGATTAGTTCCTGGCTTTATGTGGTCATGTACAGTAGCTCCTTAGTTTTCTCATATAGTTACAGACCTTCAGCTGATTATTGAGCAGGGGATTGAATGTTCTCCCCATATCTGTATGGGTTTCCTCCATGTGTTACCGGTTTCCTCTCACATTCCAAAAGGCCCATGCCTTAGGTTAAATGGTTTGTCCTCTAAAGGGCCCTAGTGTGATGTTTGTGTTATGCTGTGTGCCGTTTACAATGGACTGGACTCCTGTCCAGGGTTGAGCACCGGCTCTCCATGACCTCTGACCAGGATTAAGCCTACACACACAATAGCCTACAATTGGTTGTAATTGGTTGAATATTAATTATTTTAACACATGCTGCTTTTTTCAGCTTCAAAGTCACAGCTGAAAGGGTACACAGCTGAATCTGTGGGCACAGGTTACTGTGGCTATTAAACTTTTGCAGCCACTACTGAAAAAGCTTACTGGTTCAAATGTTACTGAAATACTTGGGGCAAAAAAAAAGTATTTAGTCAGTCACTGATTGTACAACTTCTCCTTACTTAGAAAGATGAGAGAGATGTCTGTTATTTTCATCATATTTTCACTGAGAGACAACTATGAGACAAAATGAGAAAAAAAATATCCAGGGAAATCACACTGTAGGATTTTTAAAGAATTAAATTTTTAAATTAAAATTATGGTGGAAAAATAAAGTATTTGGTCAACAACAAAAAGTTCAACTCAATACTTTGCAACATAACCTTTGTTGGCAATGACAGAGGTTCAAACGTTTCCTGTAAGTCTTCACCAGGTTTGCACACACTGTAGCTTTTATTTTTGGCCCATTCCTCCATGCAGATCTCCTCTAGAGCAGTGATGTTTTTGGGGCTGTCGCTGGGCAACACGGACTTTCCAACTCCCCTCCACAAATTTTCTATGGGGTTGAGGTCTGGAGGACTGGCAGGCCACTCCAGGACCTTGAAATGCTTTTTTTTTTATGGAGCCACTCCGTCATTGCCTGAGCTGTGTGTTTGGGATCATTGTCATGCTGGAAGACCCAGCCATGTTCCATCTTCAATGCTCTCACTGATGGAAGGAAGGAGGTTTTGGCTTAAAATCTCACGATACATTGGCGCTGTTCATTCTCCCTTAAACACGGCTCAGTCGTCCTGTCCCCTTTGCAGAAAAAAAAAAAAAAAAAAACAGCCCCAAGGCATGAGGTTTCCACTCCCATGCTTCCCAGTAAGGTATTGGCCGCAACCCAGTAGGTATGGCGTAAGGAGAATTCTTCTTCCTCCAAACACGGCGAGTTGAGATTTTTATTTTTACCAAAAAAGTTCTATTTTGGTTTCATCTGACCACATGATATTCTCCCAATCCTCTTCTGGATCATCCATATGCTATTGGCAAAACTTCAGACGGGCCTGGACATGTACTGGCTTAAGCAGGGGGAAAACGCCTGGCACTGCAGGATCTTAGTCCCTCTCAGTGTAGTGCGTTACTGATGGTAGCCTTTGTTACTTTTTTTCCAGCTCTCTGCAGGTCATTCATCAGGTCCTCCGTGTAGTTCTGGGATTTTTGCTCATCGTTTCTCATGATCATTTTGACCCCATGGGATGAGATCTTGCGTGGAGCCCCAGATCGAGGGAGATTATCAATGGTTTTGTATGCCTTCCATTTTCTTACAATTGCTCCCACAGTTGATTTATTCACACCAACCTGCTTTGCCTATTGTAGATTCACTTCCCAGCCTGGTGCAGGTTTATAATTTTCTTCTTGCTATCCTTTCGAACAGCTCTTTGGTCTTGGACATGGTTGAGTTTGGAGTCTGACTGTTTGAGGCTGTGGACAGGTGTCTTTTATACAGATAACGAGGGTCAAACAGGTGCCATTAATACAGGGTAACAAATGGAGGACAAAAGAGCTTCTTAAAGAAGAAGTTACAGGTCTGTGAGAGCCAGAAATCTTGCTTGGTTGTTTGTGGGTGACCAAATACTTATTTTCCACCATGATTTACAATTAAATTCTTTAAAAATCCTACAATGTGATTTCCTGGATTTTGTTTTCTCATTTTGTCTCTCATAGCTGAAGTGTACCTATGATGGAAATTACAGACCTCTCTCATCAGTAGAACTTGCACAATCAGTGGCTGACTAAATACTTTTTTGCCCCACTGTACCTATAGCATATGGTCATCAGTGAAATACATGCTGTTTATTACTAAAGTCAGTCAAACAGATTTTACTTATCACCTCCTTGGAATAGCTGAATCTGTGAATGGGTGTGCAATCACAAAATGCACTCTGACTCAGAGACTGAAATGTGCATCTTGTTAATTATGTTGCTCTCACAACAATATAAAAATATTTCGTATAAACCAGTATACATTTCAAAAGCAGACCATTCGACGTTTCTGGGTGTGTGATTATTATGTTTCTAGGGCAAAAACTCACAGAAATTATTTAAGTGTTTTCGCGATAATTCTGTTTTATCCTGCCCACGGAGACACTGACTCCAAAATTGGCTCTATTTTACGCTAAAGCACTAAGCGTTAAAGCAGGAATGGCACATTTCAGACCATAGGAAGTAAAACAAACGCAGCTGTGTTGATTTTTCTTTAACGTGTTAAATACATCATATTAATCAAATGCGTCAACTTGTTAGTTTTGACAGCACTAAAAATGATCAATAATTACAAAATAGAAATCAATGGGTAGTAGGTTAAGTAGAATCCTAGCTTGGGCTAGAGGGCAGTCATTAACATATATTGTTTGTATTTTTTAATGTCGCTATCAGCATCAATGGCCATTTTAATGACAGACACAATGTGACACATGGTTACTTCCAAGCTAGTCATATGTATACTCATATTTGGTCAATTAGAGTAATCAAATAAACTAATGCATGTCTCTGGACTGTGAGAGGAAATCTGAGTACCTGGAGTAAACCCACAAAGACATGGTGAGGACATGCAGACTCCACAGAGAAAGGACCCAGGCCACTCCAACTGGGGATCGAGCCTAGGACCTTCTTGCTATGAGGCAACAGTGCTACCCACCGAGTCACCGTGCTGCCCGCAGTCATTAACAAGTGATATCACATGTGACACTTCAGTGAACAAGGATTTATTCAATTTGAAATGTAAATCAAAAGCAAATAATTCTGTGCAATTAAATGAATGAGAAGCATCTAATATATTTTTACATTTTAAGTTTGTGATCCCTGGGGATCACAAGGCACATGCACAAACTTGCACTGGATAGGGCACTTGTCAGGGGTCGCCGGGGGATTGTCCCCTGACTGGCCCCCTCGTCCTCGGTTACTGTCAGTCGTGTCTGCGTGTGATTTCTGACCATGCCAAAGTCAGAGAGCACCACTGCACCATGATACTTCAGATCCTCTTTTGTTTTAGTACAGTATTTTTGTTAAAAAGTGAGCATTCATAATTAAGCTTTTTTTCCAAATATAAACATTTGTTAAACTGCCCCTGCAACTAGTTCAGTTGTTGTTCAGTAAGCTGTGAATGTCAGGTTCAAACACTAATAAACACTAAAAAGCTACGTGATGTACAAGGACTCAGTTCAAAATGTTCTGTAAAACCACCTTTTACCTTGCAGTTAAAATACTAAATCAGGCAGGCCATTTCAACTCTCCCGAGGGCAGTAGTGTATGCCAAATGACATTGTAAAGGTAATGAGGCATGGCCATTCAAACTGCCAACAGGCATCTTTATTGACTGCCAAATAAGGCCTGCAAAATGTCCTCACAGATTAAAAATACATAACAGAAAAGGAGACTGAGAAGAAGGAAGGGTAGGGGAAGGAAGGAAAGCTGAGGAAAAGTAAGTCAGGTATAAAAGCAATAAGGTAGGATATTGTACTTGGTCATTTATTTGTTAAGGGAAATTATCCAATATTACATATTAATGAGTGGCAAAAATATGAACCTTTGCTTTCAGTATCTGGTTTATTGTGCAGCAATAACTGCAACTAAATGTTTCCTGTAACTGTTGATCAGTCCTCCACACAATTTTAGTCCATTCCTCCATACAGAACAGCTTCAACTCTGGGAGTTGGTGGGTTTCCTCACATTAACTGCTCACTTCAGGTCCTTCCACAACATTTCGATTGGATTAAGGACAGGACTTTGACTTGGCCATTCCAAAACATTAACTTTATTCTTCTTTAACCATTCTTTGGTAGAACGACCTATGTGCTTAGGGTCGTTGTCTTGCTGCATGACCCACCTTCTCTTGAGATTCAGTTCATGGACAGATGTCCTGACAGTTTCCTTTAGAATTCTCTGATATAATTCAGAATTCATTGCTCCATCAATGATGGCAAGCCATCCTGGCCCAGATGCAGCAAAACAGGCCCAAACCATGATACTACCACCACCATGTTTCACAGATGGGATAAGGTTCTTATGCTGGAATGCAGTGTTTTCCTTTCTCCAAACATAATGATTTTCTTTTAAACCAAAAAGTTCTATTTTGGTCTCATCCATCCACAAAACATTCTTCCAATAACCTTCTGGCTTGTCCACGTGATCTTTAGCAAACCAGAAGCAATGTTCTTTTTGGAAAGCAGTGGCTTTCTCCTTGCCACTGTGCCATGCACACCATTGTTGTTCAGTGTTCTTCTGATGGTGGACTCATGAACATTAACATTAGCCAATGAGAGGCCTTCAGTTGCTTAGAAGTTACCCTGGGGTCCTTTGTGACCTCACCAACTATTACACACCTTGCTCTTGGAGTGATCTTTGTCGGTCAACCACTCCTGGGGAGGGTAACAATGGTCTTGAATTTCCTCCATTTGTACAAAATTGGTCTGACTGTGGATTGAGGAGTGCCAAACTCTTATAGAGATAGTTTTGTTAACATTTTCCAGCCTGATGAGAATCAACAACTCTTTTCTGAGTCCTCAGAAATCTCCTTGTGTGTGCCATGATAACACTCCACCAAATGTGTGTTGTGAACCGCAGACTTTGAAAGGATCCATGTCTTTAAAAAAACAGGGGGCCCACTCCACACCTGATTGTCATCCCATGATTGAAAACACCGACTCTAATTTCCCCTTCAAATTAACCGCTAATCCTAGAGGTTCACATACCTTTGCCACTCACTAATATGTAATATTGGATCATTTTCCTCCATACATAAATGACCAAGTATAATATTTTTGTCTCATTTGTTTAAGTGGGTTCTCTTTATCTACGTTTAGGACTTGTAAGAAGTTAAGGAGGTTAAGAAAGTTAAGTTAAGAAAGGTAGGAAGAACAACAAACTAAAGCAGAAAAAAATGACCGAATGTACAATTGAGAGAAGGAAGCAAGGAAGGGAGGAACAAAAGAAGGAAGGTATGTATGAAGGAAGGAACAGAGCAATGAATAACAGATGGATTCCTAGAAGGCTGAATTGATGGATGGATGGATGGATGGATGGATGGATGGATGGAAAATAGAATAGTAAAGCAGAAAGCGTCGGGATGGTGTGTGCTGTAGAGCCACATCATCCTGCCTGGCTCTCCTCTGACACTTTTCATCTTCTACAGCAATCTGTTCAATTACAGTCTGTTGTGCCTAGAATATATATAAGCCCTCTTTCCTGTGCACTTCTTTGTCTGGCCATTTCATGCTTGGTGGTTTCTTGTTTCTGTGTTTACAATGTTTTCATGATTCTGTGTGTAGTTAGCAGTAGCATTGCTAGGTTGCCCTTGTTATTGCCTGGTTGTCTCTGTACTGTTTGGTTTCTATTAATGTTGTCTGTCAGTGTTACCACAGTTGCTTAGCATTAGTAATGTATCTGTGCCTTAGCACTGTCTGTATTTAGCATTGTTTTGTCCTGATACCATGGTCTGTTTGTATTAGCTCAATGTGTTGTTGCGCTAGTCATTTTCTGTTGCACCGTACACCATGTTCCACCACCCTTGCCTAACAGGAATAAGAACGTACACCCAAACCTATGTTGTTTCTTGCCCCGGCTGTATCTAGATCATTGACAGAAGGAATGTAAGTTAAAGAAGAAGGGATGAAGGAAGGATAAATAATTCCCAGTGTAACTATGCTTGTCTAGGACAGGATAATAACAAAGTGATTAAGGGATGAAGCGAATGTTGGAATCCATCTTCATCCTCAGCATTAGCGATTGTCCACTCTCGATGCATGAGATGGGATTCCCGATCTAATTTCTTAGATTGTACTAAATCTCATTAGAGTGTATTAAATGGCAGAAACTGGCTGGCAACGCAGGAGTTAAGTGCACTGAAGTCTCTGTAAATATATTTAGCCCTGACAGAGTTATTAGAGAAACGAGGCACTACTATTACATATTAAGTTATTACTGCTGTGTTAGGATGTGCTTAGTGAAATTAAAGTGGAAGCGGTGTGAAATTCTGCCTCTGTAAAACTCTAGAGATGGCTGAGTGTTGACAACCCAGTAGAAAAGCGATTTCGAAATGTCAGACCAGCCAACAGCCTTCAGTCCAAAGTCGCTTAAATCAGCCTTCTTCCCCATTCTGATACTCGATTTGAACTTCAGCAGGTCGTCTTGGCATGTGTACATCCCTAAATGCCATTGAGTTTCTGCATGTGGTTGCCAGGCTGATTAGATATTTGTGTTAAGAGTAGTTGAACATGTTTACCCAATGAAGTGCGTTGAAGTGATGTGTAAATTCAGTGAAAAAATATTATATTATTTTCTTTTGTTCATATAGCATTCATCTTTGTTCCTCTATGATTCATAGGGGAATGGAGTCACTTCAACTACTGTACACTTGCCACCCAGGTGAGGTTAAATAGGTGTGGTGATTAAAAACCGGCCTCAAGTGTTGCTTTGTGGGTAATTTGACATGAGCACAAATCAATTGTCCAGACTGGTAAATGTGGGAGGCTTCTTTATCCCACAAAAGGGAAAACATTGCAGGAACTTACAGAACCCAGTAAACAGTGACGCTGGTGTGTCTGAAATCGCACCCTATTTATATTTAGTCTTCGTTTAGGATGTGGCCATTTTGTAGCGTTGAGTGAATTCTCGTGGACCAATCAATTCCCTCTATTAAAGACACTACTTTGTTACCCTAATGCACCCATTAAATATAGTGGACAACCATTGTACAACTAGTTACGGACTACCGCTACCAAAATGCATAGCGGTTTTCCGTCGGCTTTACTCAGCAAAGATGACGGAATGGGATAAATCTGAAAACACGGATTGATGTATTTCGTGTACCAAATATAAGTACAAAACATTATTTAAAGACTATTAACATAAACAGTTGATAACAATGTGTTTACTGGTCAAAATAGTGTATTAATATTTTATTGTATCGTCATGGTTGTAGTTTGTCGGACAAATGAGTGAAGTTTTACACTTGAAAGGAGCACTGTCAGCTAAATTAACGATTGCTAAACTTTTTATTCCAAAGTCTTGTGACGAACTAGCTTGCTGGATGTGAAGAAAAGCTCAGAAATTTGTTTCGGCGTAAGTGTTGTCTGAATTCCCTCGTTTGGTCACTCACTACTCCTAGTGCACCACGCAGAAACAGAATATATAATGTCAGACATACCCTTGTGTTATTATGACTATATCTATAGTCCTGGCAAGTACCAAAAAGAGTGATAAAGCAGGTACAGAAAGAAGGAGTGACACTCTATCTATTCATTCAGTAATTGCCTTATGGGGTTTTATAGATTCATATTATAATACACCCTTGAGTGCTGATTATATAAAAATAACTCATTTACATTATTTAGCAGACACCCTTATCCAGAGTGACTTACAATTGATAGTTACAATTCAAGCAATTGTGGGTTAAGGGTCTTGCTCAAGGACCCAACAGTAGTGGCTTGGCAGAGGTGGGATTTGAACCCTGGACCTTCTGGTCCATAGTCCCATATCTTAACCACTAGGCCACCACAAACTCAGTCAATCCAGGAACTCATAATTTGAGTAATTTCAGAATTCGTATAACTTAAATGACTGAACACATGTTGTGTTAAATATACTTGGAATGCTCAACGTCTTTGAACTGACACGTTGGTGTGTTAGTGTGCTCCGGTATGACTGGATCAGACCCAGTATCACTGCTGGACTGAGAATAGACTATCAATCTTCCTTCAAAAACATCCAGTCAACAGCATCCTGTGGACTATCTAATAACGTGGACAGGGAGTGTACACAGTGTTTTAAAAACTCAGAACCAATCTATCTCTGCTGGTTAACCTCCTTTCGCAAATCCGTTAGTTTCTCCATGATGGATTCCATAGTGCGGTTAATATACGCAGTCTGAGTTCCAACGGCTTTGCCCACCATTTCAATCAAATTGGGCAGTTTCTGGGGACCTTTGACAACTGACCCAACTCTTTTCATTTGCCGATACAGCAGGGTAACGCCTAATCCGATCAGCAGAAACCCCACAATCAAAGTTCCGAATAGATAAACATCCTCGATGTCCTCCAACGAAAGAGGTGGCAGGCACACAACTCTCCACTTCCCCCACGGGTCCATCGCATATCCTGCCATCTGTGGTCCGTCGGGGCATGTGGGTTCCCCCGAACCCGAACTTCTCGATGAGAAGATGGTGTCAATAGCATTCAGGAACCATTTAACCAATTCCATAATTTGTTCTTTGAGGAGCTGTGCTACGGAGTAGAGTAGATGAGACAGATACAAAGAAGCCAAGCAGGAGAGATAAGGGAGCGAGGAGCAGTGCGTCCGCCCTCTACGAGAGCTCAGAGGGATCGCTCAGTATCGCTGCAGTGCTGAGAATGATCCACCACCCAAATAGTACCTGTTCTCTGCTGGTCCTGTGGGGCGGTCCGTTCCATTGAAGAACAGAGTTTTAGGGTCAACAGTGTATGCAGAGAAATGGACGGACCATAGTGTGTAAATGTGAAACTGCTAAGTGCAACTATATGGTAAGATGAGCTGATCAAATGGACAATGAATGTAGAAACAAGGGTTCAGTGTTACTAAGACAACATCCAGGATGTATTCCCACCCTTCATCCAGTGTTTCCATGATATAACACCACTGTGCATCATTTCAACAAGAACAAATACCCTGCTTATTTGGTATGTTGTGTGTCTCGAGAAAAATAATTGCTCTAATAAGACAAACACAGTCAGACTGAATTACCGCTCTGAAAAATATGCTCATCAGAATATTGTCCCAATATATACACACAGGGTGGAGACAGACACAAGTGCAAGAGTGCTTTCTTTATTTCCAGTAAACATAGAAGGACACTGTGGATACACAGGACAGAAGGGTGAAACATCAGACTACTATGGTGCTACACGCTGACGCTAACGACCATGGACACAAGCAGATAACAGACTAATACTAACAATGAGCAGAGCTAAGACAGACAGAGCTAAGCTAAGCTAACTAGAGAGCAAGACTAATTATGCTAATGCTAACAAACACAGACTAGCTAATACTACTATACACCTACAGACAAAAGCTAATAGTAATTAGGTAAACACAGAATGCTAAGAGCTAACACATCTACCTACAATAACCAATAACAGACGCCTGAACATGGATGACCTAGAACTTACAAAACACTGAGCATAATCTAGCAGATAGGCTCACGATAACAGTACTAAGACACAGAACCTTGAAACACTAGACACAAACAGGAAACAGAAACCTCAAACCAGAATGATAACAGAACACACAAGCAGAAAGCAGAAACAACAAACAAGAAGAATAAAAATCCTAAACATGAACAACGCGTGTTACAAACTTCATCATTTATATTGTGCTAGCTGACTCATAATCGATCCTAATGTGCTTCTTAAATTGTGGCTGGGCACTGAATAAATGTTCTTATTTTACATATACCAAGAAACTACAGTATTGAAATATGTAATATAAAGCTTTGTATTGTGTACATTTGTCTGATTGTCATGTTCCTCTTAAAAGTGCCTTTAAATAATGTTTTATTTAAGATGATACCAAACATATGTAAGCTGTGCACACAGCCCTACTTCATTACTTTTTGGGGTTTAAAAAAAATACAGCCAGTAAATAAAAGATAAGCCAGGCAGTACTTCTTAAGGCACCACATGATTCAACCATGGCATCGATGCAAAGATTACTGTGTTTAAATCAGAGGCACTGATGCACCATGTGTGGAGCATGGTGTTAATCAGAGGCATTAACACCATGCATGTCCCCTTTACAGTGTAGTATTGTGCCTTAATGTTGCCTTGTGAACTAGGGATGCACTTCAAGATACCTGTTCTGGAGGAATTTAGTAAAAAGATAAATGAAACAAAAAAAAGTTTGTGCTTATTTTTGGTATTCGGCCTTCAGCCAGATGTTTCATTTTGTTCGGTTTCGGTTTCTGCCAAAAAATCTGATTTTAGCACATAACTACTGTGGACAAATGCAAACCCTTGGATCACCTAATTTAAGATGCAATCTTTGAGAAATACAGACTGCCCTGAGCTAAAATAATAACTATTCTTAATTTGGTAGACCTGGAATTTGACAGGGCCACCCATCATAATTACATGCTAACATCTGCTGTGCAGTTTCTTGTAGCACTCAGATATTAAGCCACAGGTTGATTTAAGCAAATAATTTGAGATGGCCATATCCTTAGAAAGGCATCTTTGTATAAGGCTATACATGGAGTAGCTAATATTTTGTTACACCACGCACTTGCAGTTTTCCATACTTAACTACAGTTTCCCACATAGATGCATTTTGTCATTTATAGAATGATATACTAGGTGATAATGATGTTTAGTGATAATTATAATATTTTTGTTTTAACCTAAGCTCTTAAAAATGGTGCCCTTTGCAACAAAGTACGTTGCACTCACTCATGAAATTCCTTAATTTCAGGAAACACTTTGTTTCTTGGGTACATTATAAAATCTCTCAGTAATGTCAAGATTCCTCATTATCGGGAAGTCCACCCCAGTTAATTTCTAGTCACTCTGAATGAGGGCATCTCCTAATACTGTAACTGGGGTGATAGGGTGGTGCATGCTGTCATGCAGTCGCCTCACAGCTCCAAGATCCCCAGTTCAATCCCAATCCTAGACTCCGCCTGAGTGGAGTTTGCATGTCCTCCTTTATTCTGGGTACTCCGGTTTACTCTGGCTGATGTGTTGTTAAATAAAACTAATAAAAAAAAACAAATACTGTACCCATGCTTAATGAGCACTTTATAAGGAATACCTGTACATCTACTTATTCATGCAATCATCTAGTCATCCAGTCATGTGACAATAGTGCACCACATACAATCATGTGTATACAGGCTAGCAGCTTCTTTCTATCTGTCTATATCTGCTGATCTCTCTGGGATTTTCACATACAAAAGTCTCTAGAGTTCACTCAGAATGGTGCAGTAATAGAAAAACATTGAGTGAGCAGCAATGGAAACACCTTGTTGATGAGAGAGTTCAACACAGAATAGCCAGAGTTGTTTGAGCTGACAGAAAGGCTATGGTGACTCACATAAACACTCTATACAACTGTGGTGAAAAGCATCAGAAAAGCACCTCAGAATGCACCTCACGTCAAAACATGAGGTGGATGGCCACAACAAGGAGGCTCTACCCAGTATTAGTACAGTGTGTTTAACAAAGTGCTTTGTGAGTGTGTAATGCCTTTGGCGGAACGTAGTTTTTGGAATGCATAATGTATTGTGGTGTGTAGTGGGATGTATGGTGTAATGGTGCATTGAAAGTTTGTGAACCCTTTAGAATGTTCTATGTTTCTGCATAAATATGACCTCTAAAACACATCATCAAGTCACTCTAGGGAACAAAGTAGATAAAAGAGAACCCAGTTTAAACAAATGAGACACCAAATATGATACTTTGTCATTTAATTTATTGAGGAAAACTGATCCAATATACATATTAGTGAGTGGCAAAAGTATGTGAACCTCTAGGATTAACAGTTAATTTGAAGGTTGACACTGGTGTAGAGTCAGGTGTTTTCCAATCATGTGATGACAATCAGAAGTGTGAAGTGGGACCCTGTTTTATTTAAATAATAACAGGATATTCTATCAAAGTCTGCTCTTTCACAACAACATGGTTTGTGGAAGTGTATCATGCCACAAACAATGAGGTTCCCTAAGGAAGAAAAAAGAGTTGTTTGATGCATCATCAGGCTGGAAAAGGTTACCAAAACCATCTCTAAAGAGTTTGGAACTCAACCAATCCGCAGTCAGACAGATTGTGTACAAATGGAGAAAAAGAAAATTCAAAGACCATTGTTATCCTCCCCTAGAGAGTGGTAGACCAAACAAAAGATCACTCCAAGAGCAAGGCATGTTAATAGTTGGCAAGGTCACAAAGGACCCCAGGGTAACTTCTAAGCAACGGAAGGCTCGCTCTCACATTGGATACTGTAATGTTCATGAGTCCACCATCAGAAGAACACTGAACAACAATGGTTTGTGTGCATGGCAGGCTTGCAATGCAAGGAGAAAACCACTGCTCTCCAAAAAGAACGTTGCTGCTCGTCTGCAGTTTGCTAAAGATCACGTGGACAAGCCAGAAGGTTATTGGAAGAATGTTTTGTGGACAGATGAGACCAAAATAGAACTTCATAGTTTAAAAGAAAAGCATTATGTTTGGAGAAAGGAAAACACTGCATTCCAGCATAAGAACCTTATCCCGTCTGTGAAACATAGTGATGGTAGTATCATGGTTCGGGCCTGTTTTGCTGCATCTGGGCCAGGACGGCTTGCCATCATTGATGGAACGATTAATCCTGAATTATATCAGAGAATTCTAAAGGAAAATCTCAAGACATCTGTCCATGAACTGAATCTCAAGTGAAGGTGGGTCATGCAGCAAGACATCAACTCTAAGAACACAGGTTATTCTACCAAAGAATAGTTAAAGAAGAATAAAGTTAATGTTTTGGAATGGTCAAGTCAAAGTCCTGACCTTCATCCAATCAAAATGTTGTGGAAGGACCTGAAGCAAGCAGTTAATGTGAGAAAACCCACCAACATCCAGTTGAAGCTGTTCTGTACAGAAGAATGGGCTAAAATTCCTCCAAGCCGGTGTGCAGGACTGATCAACAGTTAGAGGAAACATTTAGTTGCAGTTATTGCTGAACAGTGGGGTCATACCAGATACTGAAAGCAAAGGTTCACATACTTTTGCCACTCACTAATATGTAATATTGGATCATTTTCCTCAATAAATAAAAGACCAACTGGATTGTCTTTATGTACTTTCAGGATTTGTGTGAAAATCTGATAATGTTTTAGGTCTTATTTATGCAGAAATATAGAAAATTCTAAAGGGTTCACAAACTTTCAAACACCACTATACATTATTTTATTAATATGGCTACAGTGGTACAATCAACCAACCCACAAAACCAGCCCTGCTCTGGACCCACCATAGCCCTGACCAAGATAGTGTGGTTGAATTAATATAAATTTACAATCAGTTTAAAATAATCTAGAAAATTATTACAATTATTAATGCATATTCAAATATGATGCATAATAATAATTATTACTAGCCACTAAATTTTTGGCCACTTTGCATTTGCAGTGTCATATCAGGATGTCTGACGTCTGAGGTATTACCCTGGATAGACCATGAGTTAGACCCTGGTGTTACTCAGGCTTGCTGGTTCCCCTCCGCACCTGCAGAAGTCGCTTGGAATGGATTCATTCAATTTACATTATTCCTTAAATTTATGGGGCTAAATTTGCTTAATACTCATCATTTTCGGTACTTGACAAAAGCCTTCTGGAACAAATTAACAACAGACCAAGGTACCACTGTAATCTTTTTGAGCTTATTTAATTCATTTGAACAAACTCACAAATTCTTTCAATTGTCTGTTTCCCAGCCTTTAAGCCAGGTTCACCTACAGAACCATGGCACGAAGCAAAATTAACCACTACTGAAGCGTTCTTTCCTCTGTCCTTTCTTAATCAAATATACTTGTTTGTACGACAGGTTCCTTGGTAACACCAGACACTGATCTATCCTGCATCAGACCTGGGAAGCAGCAAGACCATTGTAATGTAACTCAATAGCCTGAATATGAACTGGATTGGCTTAGTAGTACAGAGCTGGGTGGCAAGGTGAATGCTTGAGATGGTGGAACCTGGCAGGATGGGACTGAAAAGGCCCAGCACCTTTTTATTAGAAAAGGATTGCCAGGCACCTGAAAGGGATTGTGTGTACATGTTTTATCTCACTGAAGTCCACATGAGTTAAAAGGTCCACTCTGGGATGGAGGCTGGGTCTGTGGCATGTGAAGTAGACCAGAGGTGGCCCTGTCACTGTGAAAGCAATACTGCCAATAGCTAAATGCCTTCAGTTGCACCCATTGAAGGCCAAAGAGCAAGGGCCAGTTGATTTATCACAATGTGAAGAGCAGTGTTTTCCTGGAGTGTTCAGGCTGTAATGCAGATGTGACAAATGGGTCACAGCCTGAAATATTTAACCATGATGAACAAACCCTATCACACATCAGGGGTAGCTGGGCTTTTCTAAATTGTATTCTCTGTTTTGTGACACCATGTGAAGCAGGTGTGGTGAAATGCTGAACAACTGGTAGTTTCAATTAAGCAGCAATTATTGTCAGCAGGAAGGACAAAGGTGTAAATTTTACATAAATATATGTACAAATAAATAGATAGATAGATATAAGATAGATAGATAGATAGATAGATAGATAGATAGATAGATAGATGTGGCTCATTTTCAGGCTGACTTTTATCAGAACAAAGCCATTTCAGAAAGAAAGCTGCTTAACCCCATATCCATCAGAAAGCACAAACATATTAATCTGCAACTTGTAACATACGGTACTATTATTGAAAAATATCAGCATATAAGTTATAAATTTGCAATCATGAGACCTTGACGGATAACCAAATGAAAATCTGGGATGCAACTGCTTATAAGGAAATAGAAATGATAGTGATGTTTCATATTAGCATTTTTGGAATAAAATTGGGGAACACTATGAGAAACCTGTCTAATTGCTTTAGCCTTATTGCATTTGTGTCTGGGGTGTGGTGGTGTGTATCAAGTCTGGATCATTGCCTGATAAAATGTATGGTCCAGGGATTGAACATGGAATGCTACAAAATGAACACCAAGTCAGAGGTAAAGCACATAAATAGAACTGCAATTTAGCAAAAATGGAGAACAGTTACAAAGCTGCTTAGATATAACCTCATAGGAACCTACAGGATTAATACAATCAAATGAGGTGATGAGAGTGATCAGATTTAGCCCATTGAGAATCAGCATTTACAAAACTATTCAGCTGAATGGGGAGATAGCTTAGAGTGGATTCTTTTCTCATTCATATCCCAGTGTGTTAAACCTTATATGGCTCTCCCAGTGAATTCTGTGCACCTACAGAAGCTTAGGATTTGACATGATGCTTATTTATGCTCATTTATTCCAAGAAGCCGTTGACACTGCTGAACCACGCTACACGATCTCCACTCGACCTCAACCCGATCTTCTAACCATCGGCTCGTTTGAAACACAGATCCAATGAATCAGGTGCAGATCTTACCATCACGGTGCAGCAGAAGAGCTGAGGGGGTGCGTGCGGTGCGATATGGACTTGAGCTGTTTACAGGTTCCTCTAAGATGCTGACCAAAAATCCTCAGCAGGAAAACTTGCAGGAGGGTGTTGCAGGATTTCCCTCTCCTCTCAAAGCAAACCTGTACCGTACAGTCCTGTAAGAGGACGTTGGTCCTGTATGGACGTGTAGATCTGAAGCTGTTAAGAAGCAAGAGGATATGCTTAAAGAAAGAGAAATGATAAACGGAATGTGACTGGAAACGCGATCTCTGTTTGTTCTTGCCGGTTTGTTGCTGTGCGGCTGTACGCTCTTTTGACGATGCCACCGCTATGTGCTGCGCATTCTGATCACCTCTCTCTCTCTCTCTCTCTCTCTCTCTCTCTCTCTCTCTCTCTCTCTCTCTCTTGCTCTCTCTCTCTCTCGCTCACTCTCTCTCGCTCTTGCTCTCGCTCTCGCTCATTTCATTTATGATGCTCCACAGGCACGTTATTGTACGATGCTGTCCAAGCAATTCCAGTTGTGTGGTATAAACAACAATGTGTCATGCCAGTGTGACATGCTCCGCATTTTGTGTCCAACCCCATTAATTATTATATAATAAATTAAAAAACAATTACTATATATGTCACGTTGTCCTTAAATACAAAGCAAAATTTTGCATTTTGCATCCCCAAGTGAGGTTTATCATTTATCTTACCATTTAGATTTTACATTTGCATTAACAGCATTTAGCAGACAACCTTATCCAGAGCGACTAACAATTGGTACAATCTTACAATCCAAGCAATTGTGGGTTAAGGGTCTTGCTCAACAGTGGCAGCTTGGCAGAGGTGGGATTTGAACCCTGGACCTTCTGGTCCAGAGACCAATACCTTACCCACTATTCTACCACAGTCCCCCTTAGATTGCATTAAACGCGTTACTATCCACTGAATGGGACTGGAGTGTTGTTTCATCAGTCCCTATAATAGGGTTTTTGTTGGATGCTGTTCTTGGGCTGGGTGTCACTGTCACCTCACAGCGAGAAGGTCCTGGGTTTGATCCCACATAGAGAGATCTGGGACCTTTCCATGTGGAATCTGCATTCCCATCCCTGTGTCTGTGTTGATTTACTCTGGGTGCTCCTGGGTCCTCCTACAGTCCAAAGACATGCTTAGCGTGTGAGTGTGTGTGCCCTATGATGGATTGGCACCATGTTTAGGGTTGTTTCTGCCTTTAACCCTATGCTGCCGGCTAGACACTGGATCTCCCGGGACCATGATCAAGATTTAGAGAATAATAAAGTGATAGAATGAATGGGAATTGACTGTGTGTTGTTTCATCATTCCCTAACAGGGTTTTATTGGATGCTGTTCTTGGGCTGGGTGGCACGGTGGCTCGGTGGGCAGCACCAACGCTTCACAGCAAGTAGGTTCTGAGCTTGATCGCAGGTGGGTCAATCTGGGTTCTTTCTGTGTGGAGTTTGCATGTCCTCTCTGTGTCTGCATGGGTTTACTCCAGGTACTCCGGATTCCTCCCACAGTTCAAAGACATGCTTTAAGTTAACTGACTACGTTAAAGTGGCGTTAGTGTGTCAGTGTGTGTATGAGTGTGTGAGTGGATGTGCCCTACGATGAATTGGCGCCCTGTCTAGGGTTTTTCATGCCTTGCACCCTACATGCTGCTGGCTAGACACCGGCTCTCTCGTGACCCTGATCAGGATTTAGAGGATAAGAAAGTGAAAGAATGAATGAATCATGGGCTGTAGGCTATTTTGTACTGGTTTGAGGCAGGAACATCATCGGATCTGCTTAACTAGGACATGTGCTCCATTAAAATCATGCGGGAAAAATCCCAGTGTTTATCCTTGATTGCTAAGCAGAACTACAGGACATGCCATGCAAATTCACTACAGGCACTACATTTCCCATTATACCAAGATCTTGGCATTAAAAGCTTGAATGGCAGGACTTACAGGCGGTTTCAGTTTTTCGCATGGACTAATGGACATCCGCATATATTTAAAAGAAAGTCAGACAGGCGGTAGATAAGGTAATGATAGCTCATTATGTGTTTTGGCTAGCCACTTCTAACTGTATAACCTACTTAAAGGCATATTAGACCACTAAACCAAAGACATTCCTTAAACTAGCAAAGGCATCAGCTGCATTAAAATAAACAAAATTATAATAAATAAATAATTATAATTATAAATATTAAAAAATTACATAGTGTTAATTTGTTCATCATTTCTCATCCATTGCAGAGTAACGCCCACTTCAGTGTTAAATCACTTACTCTATGTAGTGTTTAACAGGCTTACTTTACATGCACAGCCATGCCCCTACAACTGATTGGCAAGCAGGGGGTACAGCTGTTTCCCTCTAAATTCTGTGTCTGCCCCAGTATGACAAGTAGTCTTGAAACAAATGAATACTAAGAATACAAAGCACATCTCTAAGTTGCCCTAGATAAGCACTTGCCAAATGCTATGCAAAAAATAAATTAATAGAATAATAAATAACATTTGTTTGAGATGTTTTTTCATTCCAAAATGGGATTCTACAACACCTCCTCAGTGTACAGTGGTGCTTGAAAGTTTGTGAACCCTTTAGAATTTTCTATATTTCTGAATAAATATGACCTAAAACATCATCAGATTTACACACAAGTCCTAAAAGTAGATAAAGAGAACCCAGTTAAACAAATAAGACAAAAATATGAACATTGCTGCTCATCTGCGGTTTGCTAAAGATCATGTGGACAAGCCTGAAGGCTATTGGAGGAATATTTTGTGGATGGATGAGACCAAAATAGAACATTTTGGTTTAAAAGAAAAGCATTATGTTTTCAGAAAGGAAAACACTGCATTCCAGCATAAGAACCTTATCCCATCTGTGAAACATGGTGGTGGTAGTATCGTGGTTTGGGCCTGTTTAGCTGCATCTTGGCCAGGACATTTTGCCATCATTGATGGAACATTGAATTCTGAATTATATCAGAGAATTCTAAAGGAAACTGTCAGGACATCTGTCTGTGAACTGAATCTCAAGAGAAGGTGGGTCATGCAGCAAGACAACGACCCTAAGCACACAAGTCGTTCTACCAAAGAATGGTTAAAGAAGAATAAAGTTCATGTTTTGGAATGGCCAAGTCAAAATCCTGACCTTAATCCAATCGAAATGTTGTGGAAGGACCTGAAGTGAGCAGTTAATGTGAGGAAACCCACCAACATCCCAGAGCTGAAGCTGTTCTGTACAGAGGAATGGGCTAAAATTCCTCCAAGTCGGTGTGCAGGACTGATCAACAGCTACAGGAAATGTTTAGTTGCAATTATTGCTGCACAGGGGGGTGCAACACAGTAACACAATATTCCACAATACCTCCTTCATGTGATCAAGCTTTTAATAATGTAAATAAAAATTCAGTTAGAGTGGACCATCCGAACATGTATGCAGAGAACTGGTGCTGCAAGTTGTTGTGAAGTCACTAAGATGACACAGTAGGTAGACCATTGTTTTTCTCATTAATAATTACACAATACATTCATAAACATCTGACATACATCATGGCCAACACTTCCTCAGTGTAGACATATTTTAAGTGTGCGTTGATTTGATCAAAATAAAATTGTTTGATCCTCCATGCATCCTTGATGTGAACAAGCTTTGGTTATGTGAACAAAAATTCAGACCATGTTATCGTCTGACTATATACGCAGAGCACTAAACATAAATAATGTCAAGTGCATTACTCTTTCCCTACATCAACATTTCATCTTAAAAACCCTTCCCTGCTGTCAATTTTGCTGCTGATAGACCCAGTGTGGACTCATGTTACACAAGCACCTCTGTTTGTTCTGTTTGATCTACAAACTGAAGGAGTTTCTTTGTTCTTTGGAGGTACAGTACTTACTTGTTTATTAACCCGGATGTACAGTAGTTAATAAACAATTAAGAGTACTGTATGAAACATCGTAACATCATAATGTTACAAGTTGCTTTAAGTAAATTAAACTAAAATATAATAGCATAAGTAATCAGATTCAGTTGATGTGTACAGTAAATTCCCTGGGAACAGATTTCTGTTTGTAGTATGCATCTTTTTTTCCACTGAGACAAACTAAGCTGCTACTCACACACAGTTTCCTGTCTAGTAACACCATATACAATATTTCAGGATAACAATGCCAAAAGTGCATTCCTTGTTTGTTTGTTTGTTTGTTTTTTTCAATTGTTTAAAGATGAATTTAGTTCTTCAGCAGACAGTACTGATACAGCCTCTTCTTTCTCTTTCTTTCCACCACAAGGTTTGCAAGGTTTTCTGTTATTAACTGAAGGAAGGAGTATTTGAATGCTGGTCATTGTGTATCTACTCATCCCTGCCTCATTCATTAACATCCGCTTAGCACTCCATTCTAATCTTAACCTTATACACATGCCACGGCGTTTCAGCTGAAGCAGGAAGATATCCTGGTGTTCTATGAACCCGTATTAATCAGTCATGTAGGCATTCGCTAAAGACATATTGGAGCAGAACCTTGTCATGTGGAGTGGGCTCAGTAGGTTTGATGAGTATGTCTATGTCCCCACCCCCACAAATAGGTGAACTGAAACAATAATCATTCAGCTCAGGGTCACTCACATCTGGAAAGGCCCAGGACCTTGGACAGCTGCCGAAGCAGGTCCACATCATTTCATACATTATGTCATGTTCTACTGAGCACAAAAGCGCATCATGGTTTACATGTAACATTGTTCTCTGTATTCATTATAATATATTTCTCTGTCTACCCCCTATCTATCTATCTATCTATCTATCTACAGTGGTGCTTAAAAGGTTGTGAACCCTTTAGAAATTTCTTCTGCATAAATATGACCTAAAATATTATCAGATTTCACACAAGTCCTAAAAGTAGATAAAGAGAACCCAGTTAAACAAATGAGACAAAAATATTATATTGGGCCCATTTATTTATTGAGGAAAATGATCCAATATTACATATTAGTGAGTGGCAAAAGTATGTGAACCTCTAGGATTAGCAGTTAATCTGAAAGTGAAATTAGAGTCAGGTGTTTTCACTCAATGGGGTGGACAATCAGGTGTGAGTGGGCACCCTGTTTTATTTTAAAGAACAGGGATCTATCAAAGTCTGCTCTTCAACAACACATGTTTGTGTAAGTGTATCGTGGCACGAACAAAAAGAGTTTGAAACCTCAGAAAAGAGTTGTTGATGCTCATCAAGGTTGGAAAAAGGTTACAAAAACCATCTCTAAAGAGTTTGGACTCCACCAATCCACAGTCAGATAAAGTACACAATGGAGGAAAGGAAATTCAAGACCATTGTTACCCTCCCCAGGAGGGGCCGACCAACCAAGATCACTTAAAAGAGCAAGGCGTGTAAATAGTTCTAAGCTATTAAGCAACTAAGTGTTCTAAGCAAACTGAAGGCCTCTCTCACATTGGCTAATGTTAATGTTCATGACTCCACAATCAGAAGAACACTGGAACAACAATGGTGTGCATGGCAGGGTTGCTCTTCAAAAAGATCAGCCAGAAGGCTATTGGAAGAATGTTTAGTGTATGGATGAGACCAAAATAGAACTTCTTGGTTTAAAGAAAAAGCATTTATGTTTGGAGAAAGGAAAACACTGCATTCCAGCATAAGAACCTTATCCCATCTGTGAAACATGGGTGGTGGTTAGTATCATGGTTTGGGCCTGCGTTGCTGCATCTGGGTCCAGGGCAGCTTGCCATCATTGATGGAACAATGAATTTCTGAATTATATCAGAAAATTCTTAAAGGAAAATGTCAGGACATCTGTCCATAACTGAATCTCAAGAGAAGTTGGGTCATGCAGCAAGACAACGACCCTAAGCACACAAGTCGTTCTACCAAAGAATGGTTAAAGAAGAATAAAGTTAATGTTTTGGAATGGCCCTGCCGTTTTTGGTGTATTTAGCTTAACTTAATATTTTTGGGTAGTGTGTCAACATTAGTAACTTTTCATACCCAGTTACTTGAAACATTATTTTATTATATCGGAAGGGGATTTTGTGTGATAATGTTAGAGTACCCAGTGTGTGAATGTAATCATAGTTGTTATTCTGTTTTGTATTGTAATTGCTTATTTTTTTAATGCTCAAGACAGTATTGAAATTGTCTTAAAATGCAGCACTATTTAAATATTATTAGAAAATGACAGGAACTATACTGTAAGAATATTTGGGGTCAAATAAATATATTTAAATAATAATAATAATAATAATAATAATAATAATGAACTATGATTTAATATAATGTAAAATGTTAATTTATTATCAGTTATGATCTTCAAAAAATGTTTCTTCCTGAGGGGTTGCAGTGGGTCTGGAACCTATCCCCGGAAAGCAGGAATATATCCTGGACATGCTGCCAGTTTGACCATACGGCATCATGCACTTTACTCAGTTCACACTCACATAGGCCAAATTTATTGTATCCAGTCCATGTACAGTACAATGCATGATTTGTGGAGATGGAAAGAAAATCAGAGTTCATAAAGGTACTCTTCTGAAAGAAAACATGTTCAAACTCTATAGACAGAAACTACAAGTGAAGATCAAATCTTCCTAGTTTCTGGGACTAAGAGGATACAAAAACTTTACTTGCTGAGACACAGTACTAAAACTTTAATTTCATCTGAAGGTGCATTGCATTTACTTGGAATGTCCCCTGTAAACACTCTTGGCAGTACTTTAAAAAAAATCACAATTGAACTCCATGTGCATGTTCTGCCCGTTTCTGTGTAGGTTCTCTCCAGGTATTCCAGTTTCCTCCCAAAAGCATGTCATCAAAACTGGCATTGCTGAAGTGTATTAGTGAGTGAAGTGCGTGTGTGTGTGTGTGTGTCAAGTCAAGGTTAAGTCAGATTTATTTATATAGCACTATTTGCAATGGAGCATTGTCTCAAAGCAACTTTACAATTTTAGATTATCTACTAATATCTACGTCCAATCCCAAATGAGCAAGCCTAGGGCGACAGTGGCAAGGAAAAACTCCCTAAGTGTTATGAGGAAGAAACCTTGGGAGGACCAACACTCAAAAAGTGACCCAACCTCCTTGGATGGCATAGATGATAAATGTAAGAATGAAACTAATTTATCTAAACTAATAAGTCATGGAGTCATAGTTTAAATAAAATGTAAAATAGGCACATCGGCATTAAGTAGTCCGATACACAGAGTCACTCTAGGATCTTGAGTCTAAGCAGGTAAGTCCACTTCGTCCCAGCCAAGGGAGGGAGAGAGTTACTGCCCTCTGGTGTGGCCTAGGTATGGTGGGGCTGGAGCTGATGACGGAAACAGCTTGAGTTAAGCTTCAAGTAATGCATCATGTGTGGGGCAGGAACTGGTACCAGAACACAGCTCGGAGAGAAATCAGAAAATGTAATTAGTTAATGATTGAGCACAGAGCACAGTGTCTATTAACATTCACTGATGCCACGTGCAGCATGAGACCACCGGGTAGACGCAGTGTCCGCTCGGCTACAAGTAACAGGATAGTGCGCCCAGTATGGACCCAGCGGGGACTCCAACCCCGCCCACGTCGGTCCTCCAGCACCACGGCGTCACCTTAGGTCGTCACGAGCAGCAGCTTTCCGCACTCACCCAACAGGTGGAAGCACTCTCCATTGCTGTCACGGAACTGACGGCCAAACTTACCCTCACCCCGCAGGTTCCGCCGCCACCCAACCCTATCCGTCCCCTGTTGCCACCCCTGTGAGATTCGGGGGGGAGGCGGAGCGCTGTAAGGGATTTCTGCTGCAGTGTTCACTTACGTTCGAACTGCAGCCCTCACACTTTCCCACACAGCGCTCTCGGGCCAGGGCACGGGCCATCCTCAGAAAGAACGGGGAGAGCATGCGTGATCGTGCGGATCGCAAATGCCAACCAGCACCTTCCTATCATCCGGGACAGCGGGTCTGGCTCTCCACCTGGAACCTTCCCCTTAGGGGCACGTCGGGCAAGCTGGCACCCAAGTATGTGGGCCCTTTCAAGGTTGTCAGAAAGGTCAATCCAGTCACGTACTGGCTGGATTTGCCCTTGGCCATGAAGGTTCACCCGACGTTCCATACGTCCCAGCTCAAACCCTTCCTTTGTCAGACCCGTGCCCCGCCTAGCCTACCACCCGCCCCACGTGTTATCCAGGGATCCCCGGCGTACACGGTGCGCCAGCTCCTCGACTGCCCTGGGGGGGGTTCTATTATGGCGCGCGCCTGACGCCAACTGGGTAGACGCAGTGTCCGCTTGGCTACAAGTAGCGCTCCCTAAACGCCGGCTGGTGGCGCACTATTGTCTATCCTGCCTGGCTGTTAGCACTACACGCCTCGCCATTTCAGTCATTTCATTCCCATTAACGTTTGTCAGGGCCTAAAGGTACGACTAGTCCTGCTAAGAGGGCTAGCCGAGTAGAGTCAGGAGGCTCGAGGTGACCTGTTAGGGCCGTAGATAGGAAGGGAAGATTCATTCCGCTACTGACCTCTTTCTCCTGCTCCACCTCGCTCGCGTCCCTCATTCCCCCCCCCCCCTGCGTGCGGTCCCGTTTGTCATTGTCTCGGCTTTTGGGCCACGTTTAGCTTGCTTTCTGGTGGTTGAGCTTATCTCCTACGCCTTCCCGTTTTCCGAGCACGTTTGACGATCTCTGTGCAAAGGGCACCGCTTCGGTCTTCCCCTCCCCACTCGCAGAGACTCCACGTGTGTGCACGTGCGTACAACGCGCACTTTGGCTTTTCTTGGCGATCGCCGAGTTTCCCCCGCTCTGCACATGCGCAGTTGGCTCGTAGACGCTTTAAGCGTCGGTTTCATTTTGTCGGGTTTTTCTCGCTCCTTTTTCCCTTATAAGTACGCGTTCCCAGCGTACGCGTTTCAATCATATCCCTTTCGCTCCTCTTGTCCCTGATTCGCCTGTTAACGGCGCACTTCCCTTATTTTGAGTTCGCTACACGCGGCACCTTTGTCTGCCCTTAGCCTTATCAGCCTTCCTTTCTCCCTCTACCCCTCATGGTTGAGTGGTGTGTTGCTAACACGTCCGCCCCCCACACACGGGATCCTCAGTTCGAGACCCGGCTTCAGACATCCGCTTTCGCTTCTCCAGTTCAGGCTTCATTATTGCTGAACTGCTTGCTTACTCGTTTTGTTGGACGCTCAGGTTTTCTTTTACACCTGTATATTTATACGACAACATACTTCCGTGTCCACGTTCCATTCAGTCCCTAGTTGCTTCTAATCGGGTGTGGGCGTCCCAGCATTTGCTTGCACCTTCCTACCCGCCTTCTAGCTGTACCTAGGGGGCGTCCCTGTGCTTGGGTCCTTTCTACTTCCATTCTCCCAGCCAGTCAATCTCCCTGGCTCACCGTAACACTGGCAGCATTAGTTTTAGCAGCATAGCTAGAAAGAAAGAACCGGAAGGTAACACAGCCAAGAGGGATCACATGAGACATCAGCAACCCCCCGAGAGGCAGAAGACAGCAACCCATTGTCTCTGATCACCATAGCTACAGACATGACTCCAGACTCCGGCCCCAGTGACCCAAGCCATGCATCCCAGTCTAAATCTAGTCAAAAGCCTGTGTAAATAAGTATGTCTTTAGTCTAGAATTTGGAGAGTATCTGAGTCTCGAACTAAAGTGGGATGTTTATTCCATAGTTGGGGCGCCATATATGAGTGTGTGTGTGTGTGTGTGTGTGTGTGTGTGTGTGTGTGTGTGTGTGTGTGTGTTGAGCCCGGTTTGCTCTTACCCTATGCCAACATTTTACGTATAACATTTTTCTTCTGGCAAGTTTCATCATCCCATCACCTTTATAGTTGCTTACCTATCTATCCATCTCTTTCTATGAGTCAAACTCATCTCTTATTCAGTTTTCCTCCTACACAGGTCGTACTGATGAGTCAGTCTGCTGCAGTTGCTGTAGTGCTACAGTCTGAGCCAGAGGATTTATTCCATTTTATTGTAGCAAGGAGCACACGGTCCTTGATTTCAATTCCAGTGCACATTTCGCTGCTGTCTCAAATGATTAATGGGCTAATAACCTCATACATTCTTATTCTTAATATACCTTCCCAATTATACTTGTCTGACTGACCATAGATAGCTCTGTCTTCATCGTGATTTAAACTTCCGAACTCTGTCTGTGATTGTGAACATTGGAAGGGTTTCTTTCTTAATAAAATGCTTGCAATTGTATCCATGTTTAGCATTTGTGAAATGGTTGTTTAGGAGGAACGTAAAAAATAAGCTGTACAGCTTCAAATAAGTATACACCATTAAATTTATGCAGAAATATAGAAATAGAAGAGTTCACAAAAACTTTCAAGCACCACTGTACAATGTTTAAAGAATAATGTATTACAATAGGATACAGGATACTTCGGTTCTCGACCACCTCAGAAATTGCTGAATTTGTTTCTTGACCCATTTTGACTACAAGAATTTGTCTCAGTTTGTCTCAGTTCACGTTCACGTTGTTTGCTCGGAATAAATTTTACATCTACAGTACTGTATTCTTAGTGCTCCATGGATCCAAAAATGGTTAGTTTACAAGAGAAAACCGAAAGCAAAACAGGAATTGAATGTTCCAAAACACAAGCTGCAGTTAACTTAGCAGCTATGCTAGTGCCCTGAGTTCACTAATAGAGTAAGTGTTTTGGTTTTACTTTTCACTTTCAATCCATTACTCACCAAATTACATGAGATTTTTCAACACTTTGTTATAAAATAAGCTTTTAATTAATGATTTTGGCCAACTGTAGGTTAATGTAAGTATTTTCACACTAACTTACATAACATAGGCTCCACTATTATACAATATAGACCGCTCTACCAAAGACTTGTTAAACTCCTCAGTTACATTTAACTTTAGATTTTCTGGTATATGTCACTATGTAACGGTATTATACAGTGTAGATTTTCGGGTTTATGTCACAGGCTGATACAGAACAGTTTCAAATCAGTGTTACTATGTAAGTGTTATTTAGTAGATTTCCAGATTGATGTCACTAAGTGGTAGGGTAATACAGAACACTGTCAGGTCAGTGTTACCATGTAAAAGTGTTATCCAGTTATTTTTCAGGTTGATTTGTCACTATGTAAGTGTTATACAGTAGATTTCTCAGGTAAAGATCACTATATAGTAGGGTTATAATGTAGATTTATAGGTTTGATGTCACTATGCAGCAGTGTTATAGAGTAGACTTTTTCAGGTTTACATCACTAGGTAATAGGGTAGGGTTAAGGGGTTTAGGTACTACAGATTTTCAGGCTAATATCACTATGAAAGTGTTGTACAATAGATTTTAATGTAAAGGCCACTATGTATTAGCGACATAGTGGAGATTTTCATGTTGATATTGCTATGTAGCTGTGTTTATAAAGCAGATTGTCATGTGAATTGTCATATGTGGTTATGTAATAGTGTTACAAGCAACAGCATATTTTCAGGGGCGTTGTCAGTATGTAACAGTGTTATATGACAGCTTTTCTGGTCAGTGTCAGTATGTAACTGTGTTATAGGATACAATAAATCTTCAGGTTAATGTCACTGTGTAGCTACGTTATACAGTAGACCATCTGGGGATGTCACTATGTAACAGTTATGCAGCAGATTTTAGAGGATTTTAAAAAGTGGATTTAAGTGTCGTGTAGCCCTATGTATAGCTCGTAATTAAAGTACCACCCTTGATAATTGAATATTCTCCATATCTCTCACTTTCTTTCACACTCTCACCACCTTCGGTCTTCAGGCAGGCTCAGCTGTAAAAGTTGCATCTAAAATGCAGGTCTGACATTTCAACACCACTAAATGATGCCTTATAGAGTGAAAAAGGTAAAAGCACTGGTGATAACAGGTCTACTAGAAGGAAGAAATCAGCAGTGAGGGGGCAATAAGAACCCTGACTCAGAGAATGATGATGGAGAGCCCACATGTGGGCAGAGGAAGTGGAGATAATTGGGTAGAGGACAGGAAATATTTCACATGTATAACTTTGCCCTTAAGACATATTATTAAAGGGCATAGTACAGAATGTTCGCTGTACACTTCTGATTTTCTTTAGATTCTTGAACCTTTTTCCCAAAAGTGAAAATAAACACATTGGAAGATTGTAAAAGAATGCAATGTTTATTCATCTATTATTTATCTATTACGTCTGTACACTTACTATCAGTCATACCCTTGGAATAAAAAAAAAAAAGTACTGTTATATATGCAATATAAATAATTCCAATTTTTTTAAACAAGTGTTTGTTCTTATTTTTTACAGGGATCCACATAAATATATAATATGGGGTTACTGTGGTAGATATAATATTATTTTAATGTGTTTGCCTCAGTTTCTTTGTGAACATACAGACACTTATTATAATGTAACAATTGTGGTTATAATAGTATCTCCCTGCTCATAACCACTAGGTGTGATGTATTATACACTAGCAGTCAACAAGAGCTGATTAATTACTACTGGCTGACACACTTTAGTCAAATATCTTCTTCCAGCGTTTTGCACCCATATGGTTTGCTCTTTGTGCAAAATGCTTCCACATCTATTTCTTAAAGGGATCATTTTGTCTTTAACTGATCCACCCTTTCCGTGATATCTCAGGATGCTATTCACGCTCCTCTAAATGCAACCAAGACTAACTTTCTCACTGTACATTGGCTTTGTCAACACAACAAGTTCCCAATTATTTTCTATATTTCTTTTTGGCTTTTTACATGGTTATGGTTATTGCTTAATATGCAGTATATACAAAAAGTCTGCCAACTACACAAATAAATAAACGTATACTTAGCTGTACAAAGCTGCCATACATCTGAATGCATATGAATAGTGGTGGGTGGCAGTGGTTCACACAAAGCATGGTCTCTGGTCTTAAGCCAGTCTTTCATTCCTTTGCTCAGGGCCTTTCAATAGCCCAAAGTGCTTTGAAGTCTGCTCTCACAATCCACAAGGATGGGGATCGACTCTTCATTTCATCACCAGGGTCACAAGTCACAAGAAAGGGAAAGAGCCTCCACATGCCCGGTCCTGGTCGTTTTCTTATGGCTTCATTCCTAGCTCAAGTGCTTAAAATCCTACACTTTTAACTGCAGCACTAATGTTCTCAGAAATGGACTCATTAGGTATGAAAATATCTGGAGTTTCTACCCGCAGCATTGTTTCACCTTGTGAATGTATTCCCAATGCGATGCAATGCAATGTATCCCCAATGCAGTCCTCTATTCACAATGATTATGTGGACACAAAGTCCTGTGGTTTATATGCAATGTAAACACATGCATTCTCACACTAATAGTCTGGTGAGAGATATTAAGTCCATTTGCTGGCACTGTAACCTCTTAAAGTGATATATACATTTGTGTGGCCAATGCTGCTTATTGTAAAAAAATGCAAATGTAACTTGCTCCTTTGGTTGCTCAAACGATCATGTGTTGCTATGGAAACAGAGCATGCCTTTGAGTTGGGCTATGGAGGAAACAAAAAACACAACATGCTGCTAGAGAGAAAACAAAAGGAGATCTATACAGCGGTGGCGAGATATTTAAAAGTAATAGTCCAGATTGGAGATTTATCACCTTACTATTTCACTATCTGACATATTTGAGGTCTTTTTTTTCCTTTGGCCAATCCTTGGAAAGAAATCCCCAATGCTTATGTGCTGACATTACTTAAATCTCCTGGCATAGATCCGCTAGGCAGAGAAAAGAAAAGGGGGGGCAACTTCAAGTCTCTCTCAAGGCTCTTGTCCATCACCCACTTTATTACATTCAGGTTATTGAATTTCCTGGACAGAAATGTTGTATGTGTCATTTCTTCCATAATTCTTGGATATGCCTCCAATCCTGTCATGTAAAGACTCCAGAAGTGTCTTGAAATTTGTAAAATTTTTGTCAATTTAGAGTGTGGTCCCTAGTTAAGGCTTCTTTTTGACAGGATTGAGATCTGACTTTGCTAATCATTTACACGTCACAATTTCAGGTACTTCCTTTGATGGCTGTCCCTCTACACTACTAACCTCTACCCTGTTAATAGACTCTGTGCTCTGACCAATAACTAATTACAGTTTCTCTTTTCTCTAAGAGCATCATTCTCTAAGAGTGTTCTGGTACCAGTTCCACTACAAGTTTTAGATCAAGTTGTTCTTCCGTCATCAGCTTCAGCCTCACCATACTCAGACCACAGAGGGCAGTAACTCTCTCCCTATTTCGGTTGATTGGGGATGCCATGCCACCGGGAGTTTGTCGGCGAGGATGCAAGATCCTAAAGTGACTCTGTGTATCGGACTACATAATGCGGATAAGCATATTTTTACATTATTGTATTATTGGCTTATAGCTTTTATATTCTTTACTTTATTATGCTCTTCATAATATTTCAATTTCTCTTAAATGTCAGTCTACCTGTTATTTTATTTTAATTGTTATATTTTTAAAGATGTTCTCTTACCATGTAATTAGTTTCTGTTCATTTAAACTATTCTCTATGAATGTATTAAGTACATAAATTAGTTCATTCTTACATAATAACATCTAAGTCGCAGAAGGAGAATGGGTCCCTTTTTGAGTTTTGGTCCTGACAAGATTTCTTCCTTATAATGTTTAGTGAGTTTTTCCTTGCCACTATTGCCCTAGGCTTGCTCAAATAGGGACTGGTAATAATTTAGAAGATAATATTAAAATTGTAAAGCTGCTTTGAGACAATGCTCCACTGTAAAAAGCTCTATAGAAATACAACTGATTTGTCATGACTAAATTCAATACTTGGCTGTATCACTGTTTCTGTCTTCTTCCAGGCATTTTTACATTTACATTTACAGCATTTAGCAGACGCCCTTATCCAGAGTGACTTACAATTGATACAGTCTTACAATCCAAGCAATTGTGGGTTAAGGGCCTTGCTCAAGGACCCAACAGTGGCAGCTTGGCAGAGGTGGGATTTGAACCCTGGACCTTCTGGTCTAAAGTCCAGTACCTTAATCGCTAGGCTACCACAGTCCCGTTTTTAGACTACATATGGCTATGTACCTGTTCTGTACACACCTCAGAGGCATTCCAAACAAATGTTTATCTGGTTTATGCATTTACCCTATCCCAATTCTATATTCACACCCCTTATCCGATTATGAAGAATAATTTTTGATCCACTGTATAAACGTGGACTTACACTTAGCTGGAGGCAGAGATTTTGAACTTATCTAGTTGTATGCTACATTCATCCAAACGCACAACTAAATGGCATTTACACAATAAGCTACTGATGTTGCTGGATAGCGTATAAGTGAGACAATAGCACCTTTAACTCAGACTAGAGTATTTCAAAGAGTAACAGCGATATTTGAGACCTGTAATTCAGCATTTTAAAAGTTAAAGCTTGTGTTTGCACCTTAATGGACCATTTATATTTAAAAATAAGCCACCACTAAAAATCATTATTTTAATTCATACAGGGTTCTTCTTGGATAACTCAGTTTGAAGGTATTCTCTTTAACAATTCTTCTAAAACAGCTGCTGTAGAGGTTTATTCCAAAGAATCCAACTGGAAACTTAATGTAAGCATAGTACAGACCTACACACTGAGCACTATACTGGATCACCATACTAACACTGGGTAGGGCTGTCCTTTGCTCTAAAACCAGCCACTATTCTTCATGACATGGATTCCACAGGAATCCATGACTTGTAATTCACATTCCATTGAGTTTATAGCACAAGTTAACATGCGTCACACAATCCCTGCAGATATTTCAGGTGCACTTTTTGCAAATCTCTTGTTCTACTATGCCCCATGGTACATTATTATGCAAGATATAGCCACTAGAAGATGGGCAACTGTGGCAATGAAGGGATGCACATGATCAGCAGCAATACTCAAATAGACTGAGTCATTCATGTGATGATTCATTGGATCCAAGGCGGGCCATGAGAACATTTCCCACACCATTACATGACCTCCACCAACCTGCACTTTTGTCACCAGGCAGGTTGGGTTGAGGGATTTATGCTGTTTGTGCCAAATTCTCATATATAAATTCACACCTCCTTGCTTACCATATAGATGCATGTTGTAGTTTTACAATTACCTGTGGAAACATTTGTATAAAAATCTGCTTGCTTACATACATTGTTCGTCCCCTTTACTCCATTCTGTAATTGTCAGGGCCACCACAGATTAGGTGGGTGGTAGATCATCATCAGCACTGATGTGGTGGTGGTGTGTTAGTGTGTGTTGAACTGGTGTTGAACTGGTGCGATTGGATCAGACACTGCAGTGTTGCTGGATGTTTTAAACACCTCAGTGTTACTGCTGGACTGAAAATAGTCCACCTACCAAAAATGTCCAGCCACCAGAATCCTGTAGGCAGCGTCCTGTGAGCACCGATGAAGGATTGGAGAATGACTAAGACAAACTGTACAACAACAGATGAGCTACTGTCTCTGACTTTACATCTAAAAGGTGGAGCAATAAGGTGAATGACTCTAATAAAATGGACAGTGAGTGAACGGTGTCCAAGACCACTACTGTTTCTGAGCTAATCTTACCAGCACAACACACACAAACACACCACCACACCAGGGTCACTGCAGTGCTGAGAAAGACCCACCACCCAAATAGTACCTGATCTGTGGTGGTCCTGTGGGGGTCCTGACTGTTAGAGAACAGAGTAGTGGGAGAAAAGGGACTAACAAAGTAAAAACAGATCTCTAACAGGTCTCTAATTGTAGAACTACAAAGTCTTTGTATATGGATTTGGTCAGAATTACAGGACAGATACTTAACCACCATGCAATACCATCTGGGAGGTGTCTGAATGGCTCCAATTTTATTCTGCAGCGAGGAAACGACCCCAAACATATAGCCAATGTCATTAAGAACTATCTTCAGTGTATAGCAGAACAAGGAGTCTTGAAATTGATTATATGGCCCCCACAGAGTCATGATCTCAACATCATCGACTCTGTATGGGATTACATGATAAATGCTAAATGCTATGAATGAAATGAAAATGAAATGAAATGATGACACAGAAGGATTTGAGCAAGCGAACATCCACAGATAATCTGTGGTTAGTTATCCAAAATGTTAGGAACAACCTCCCTGCAAAGTTTCTTCAAACTGTGTGCAGGTGTACCTAGAATAGTTTATGCTGTTTTGAAGGCAAAGGGTGGTCATACCAACGCTGATTTGATTTAGATTTCTCTTTTTTCATTCACTTTGCATTTTGCTAATTGACATAACTAAACAATTAACACTTCTATTTTTGAAAGCATTAAACATTACACCTGCCTAAAATGTTTGCATGGTATTGTATACATGGTATATACAAAGTAAGTCCCACTTTAATAAAATTCTGTACTCACCAACCAACATGCAGTGTTGCTTGAAAGTTTGTGAACCCTTTAGAATTTTCTATATTTCTGAATAAATATGACCTAAAAC
>JAJAGP010003873.1:0-62547 GCA_025084515.1 Ancistrus triradiatus | reverse complement strand
CATGATTCACAGTAGGTATGGTGTTCTTGGGATGCAACTCAGCATTCTTCATCCTCCAATGACGAGTTGAGTTTTTACCAAGTCTACAATTTTCTTCCTGGTGTCCTTCGACAACTCTTTGGTCTTGGCCATGGTTTGGGGTCTGACTGTTTGAGGCTGTGAACAGGTGTCTTTTATACAGATAACGAGGTCAAACATGTGCAATTAAAACAGGTAACGAGGACAGAAGAGCTTCTTAAAGAAAAAGTTACAGGTCTGTGAGAGCCAGAAATCTTGCTTGTTTGTGGATGACCAAATACTTATTTTCCACCATGATTTACAATTAAATTCTTAAAAAATTCTACAATGTGATTTTCTGGATTTTTTTTCTCATTTTGTCTCTCATAGTTGAAGTGTACCTATGATGAAAATTACAGACCTCTCTCATTTTTCTAAGTAGGAGAACTTGCACAATCAGTGGCTGACTAAATACTTTTTTGCCCCACTGTACTTCACTTAACTATTCATTTTCACTTTACCAGTTCTCTATTTCCACTCTCTTTCAGAATGCCTCACTTTTTATAAGTACCACTATCATTTTTGTCTTTTCAACTTTCTCAGCACAATATACTTTCTCTTCAATTGTCTTTCACATCATCATCTCTTTTTCACGTTTCATGTTCAACTTTTTTCTTTGAAAGCACACACAAGGACAAAAAAATTACTATTACTGTCTAGGACCTTAGTGAAACTAAGTCTTACATACCCTAACAGGCAGGCAAATATTCACCATTCTGAGGAAAGTAGTTTCCCACACATGGTAAACTAGCTTGCACTACACATGTATGCTGCCCTCACTGGTCAGGTAGGTGCTGCAGGGTTGGTTGAAGTTGTACCTTTGCTGGACAGAGGCAGTACTGAAGGGTTGGCAAGAGCTGTGCATCTTCTGGTCAGAGGTGGAACTGCAGGGTTACTCAAGCTGCACCTCTGTTGGTTAGTTCCACTGCATTTATGTATAAATGTAGTCACTGTAACAAAATAATATAAAAGATGTTTTTAAATCCTACAGTTCAAGGAATTTATATAGTAAAGTATTACAAGTTCTTTCAGATAATTGCAACTTACTTTATTAATTTAATCTGGGGAATGTTGATGTTAGCAGCAGAACATCCAAAAATAAACAGGAAAACGATATATACAATATATAAACTAAATAAAAGTGCAGAATCCTGATAGAAAATTGCTTCCATTCTTGGATTGTAAGATGAGATCTCTGACACACACACAGTCACACCCTCCACGCACCAGACCTTTGGTCTCTACCCTGCGTCAGACCTTCTGCGTCCCTCCTCTGTGCTTTTAGGCCTTGTCCAGTGCACTGTCCCCTATTCTCTCACTGGATCCTTCTCTTGACTCTTCAGTCAGAGGTCATATTCACCCCTGTAGAGCACTTATTCATCACACACGTTGTTTGAATATGTTCTATGCCGACATATGGAACATATATCCTATGTTGCATCCCTAGGTCTGGACCCCCATAAAAGTGACAAGGACAAGTGGAGAGAAAAAAAAAAAGTAACGATTAGCTATTAGGAGTCGCGCTCACCCCGGCTTGTGACGCTGGAGGTCAGCGTTGACTCATGTTTCAGCGTGGGCACGCATGGTGCGATCGTGCATGCACCAGCCCTCGTTTGGCGCCATGCACACAAGTGGCGACACCTGTTGGCCAGGCTATTTAAGCACACCCTTCAGCCCACACAAGTGTCGCATCCTTGACTTGACGGGACTTTCTTAGCCTTCACACGGCCTTTTCCAAGCGCTTTTCACTTGGTCAGTGAAAGAGGTAGCTGGCTAGGCCCTAATGGAAACCTAGTCATAGTGCAGGGAAAGCATTTCATCCCCCACGATTGGGAAAAGTACAGCTCTCCACGCGATCGTGCACGAAAAGGATGCTGTGCTGCTTATTCGGCCTCGTCCTTTTCCCTTCCGCTTCCTTTCTATTCTCCCATAATCCGCGCAGACCCGTTATTCTGTTTGTGTAGTGGAGCCACGTCATATAAATATGGAAATGTTCCATCCTCTGACAATGAAGGAAACATGTGTTCATCTAACAATAGTGAAGAACAGCCCCACAATTTGGGTACCTCATACACCACACTATACCATGACTTTAGGTGAAGCAGCCATGTTAGATGAATCATTCCAGTGAGGGTTTGTGTCTGATCAGTATTGATGATTCTGTTTGCTGACCTCGCCATTCACAAACTGCATAGTATGACAGGGAAAACGAGGGTTTAATTGCTATGCCAGTCGTTCTGCAAATTCTACCCGACTGCATGTGTTGTTCTCAGTCAGGTGTGGGTGCCATTTATGGGTAAGCAAAAGTAGCTGAATTGAGGAACAGCTAACCTCACATTCCACATAGTGATGAAAAATGGTCTTGCTGAATCAGGCCAGTTGCTACATGCTGTTGCTATAGCCGTAATGGTTTTTGCTTGTCCAGATTTCAGGTTAATTGGCAACAGAACCTGGTTTTTGGAATATGGCAAAAAGTTTGGCAACTGCACTGTGTGTAATGGTTAACGCTTACGTTAACGCTCTATTATGAACGTTAACGCTCTATTATGACAATACAACATCAAAAAAAAAAATAGTCTATTATTATTAGACTTTATTTCATGCTGAAATGATGGACTCACCAGCACTGGCAAGTGAAGAATCTAATTCTAGTGTATAACCCAGAAGTTAGAGAATAGTAAGCACTACAGCTACTAATATTTTCACTGCATTTACAACCAACTACGATTTTTTCATAACTAATGTCCAATAGCGGAACTTCATCAGTTCTCAAAACATTTTCAAAATTATAAAAATATTTACTTTCTTGTTTCAGACATTTCAAAATGATCCTGAAACCTTCTTTTGTCTTGCAGCTCTGTGAGTTAAACTTGTGTCCTTTTTAATAAACACAGACCCTTCTGCAAAAATGACAAACTCCACCTTTCCTGTAGTGAAAAAGTTGGGCACGCTGATAAGAACATGAGGAGGAAACCCTATACAGATCTGTAATCAGCCTGTTAGATGGTAGTAATCAAGAACAATCATGTTATATTTATGTTTATTTTTACACTGGGTGGCAATGCATCTAATAGACAATGCCGCATGAGAGCTGCTATCCTAAAGAATACATACCATCAACAATGTAGTACATTCCTTCCTGACATTCCTTCCATGTTTAAACATATGGAATTTCACATGTCATTTAATTACTTTTGGCTTTTAACTTTTCAACTTGAAAATACATTTGTTCCAATATACATTGTTTATTCAGTCTTTATCATAGTTATAGGATATTAATTTTTATTATTTAGTAACCCCAACTATTTTGGTCTTCAGTAAATTGTACAAATATATCTGGTGTTGTGATCTCTGTGATGTGGAGTTTATGTACAGATTCCAGGAAATGAGATTTCTACAGAAATAAAACAAGAAATTATATAAAAATAAATGTTTTGAGCAATTGTTGTATATACACTATTAGGACAGAAGTTCGTGTAATTCAGTAAATTTCATTAGTCATTACTATAATTTCTTCCATTTCTAGTGCTAGATTTTTATTGATGAATGTACATTTACATTACATAACGTATATACTCAATATAACAAATGCTTTAAAATGAACAATAACAAATTACATCTGAATGTGTAACAATATAATATAATCAATATGTACAATCTGTAAGGATATACACACACACACACACACACACACACATATATATATATATATATATTTTTTTTTTTTTTATTGTTCATTTTAAAGCATTTGTCATATTGAGTATATATGTTATATAATGTAAATCTAAAATTCATCAATAAAAATCTAGCAAAATCTCTACAAATCTAAAAATCTCTAAAAAAAACAGTCATCCGACGCCTGTCCTGGAATTTAGAAGGCAGAGGCAAACATGCACCCTGAACATGGTGCCAGTTAATTGCAGGGCTGGGCTCTCCTCCCCTCCCTCACTGATGCCTGACCTAGTCAGAAGGCACCGTCAGGACTTGTACCCAGGTCAATTTGATGGTGGGCCAGCAAACAGTCAATATAAAAATATAGAATTATATTGCATATAAATCATATGATAACAGACAAATGCATTATGTCTAAACTAATAACACAACAATACACTATACAGCTTTTTGGATTGATGACCAAATTTCACATTTAATTTCACTCTTTAGCCCTACATTTTTCAGAAACACACATTGCACAAATGTTTGATCTTTCTTTTTACTATATCTGTTTTTTTTCCCCCAACGTAATATTGAGATATTGTTTTAGTAACTTGTCATTTGTGAGAAAGTGCAGAGTAAAAATTTCATTGTGCAGTGTAACTGTCTGCTTTTCAATACAAACCTCTTGAATGTAAATGTTTTAAACCAACACACTGGAGCGAAACAAACATTTTCTTAACAAGTTTGTTGACAGTAGAGGGCTGGAATGCTGAAAATTCTCATGTCTGTATTACCTTCTGGTTCTTCTTTTTAAGTCATGCTGTGGCAGTTACTGCTGCTAAAATATCATCCTCCACCTTGTCAAGCTCTTTAAATTTTGCCAGGCTATATAATGTGCTTCTTTGAGCCGTTTCTCACAGCGACTGTTCTGACTCTCAAATTGTCCTGTGTTGATTATGATGTCAGAGGTTCCCTCTCCCACCTTTACTTGGACTGAATCCAAAAGAATTGAGGATGTCGTGCCATTGAAGCAGCTCCTCCTCGTCTCCTGGCTGAGTGTCTATAGTGATTACAGAAACTCCCTTGTCCTCACCATAACCCTTTTCACCATGGACCAGAACTCATTTACTACTTCAAACTCTTTCATTACATATACACTACACATTTTAATGACTTTAAATATGTGTGAATTCTGCCTTGTAACATTTTGGAGTTTTTTGGAGGTTTTTTTTGTATCAGTTGTTAAGTCTAAATGACGAAATGAAAGTACAAGACACATGAAAGCTGTGATAGAAATATTAAACTTTCCTAAAGCCGGCCTTACACAAAATGATTTTGCAGTGGTTTCGCAGTTGCAGACTAATTTTCAAACTCGGAATAAAATCGCAGGAGTCTTTCTAGAATTGCATTGAAATCGCAAAATTTCAGTCGTTAGGTGTGTGGTAATCACAGCTGTCTTAAAAGTCAGTATATTTCCAGTCTTGATGTTCTGCCTCAAAAGCATCTCTGGGTCATCCACAATGGGAACTTTTAAGTGTGTTTTAATATATAGATGTGCAGCATTCCAATTAAGTAGGGGTATATAGGGTGTCTATAGTAAGCCCTAATTTAATATTTTTTTTACTTGCCAACCAACGTAACCTACAGCTGTTTTCAGATTTATATGAAGCACAAGGACCCCAGGTTTAATCCGCATTAAATCAATTCCACTGACATGCAGTGATGTCTAGAGCACACATATATGAACCTCAAAGAGATAAAATTATTACATTTTCAATAACTTGGTTTGATTAGCCAGTGTTTTTGTTTCCTAATTAATATCGCATTCTTAAGGCACGCATAGGTTAACGCTATTTGAGTGACATTTTACTCCACTGATTAAAATGTCACTCAAATATTTACTACACTGATTTTCGGGGTGTTTTCGATGCGGCCTGTGTATAGGATTTAAGCCCAATTTTCATTATCACTTGGTGGACAGATGTTGAATGGACCAAGAAAGAACCTGTTAAATTTTGGAAAGAGACTCACATCTGTGCCTGCAACGGCCCATGGTGTCAATAAAGTTCAGATATTCACTCATTCAACAATGGGTCATCAGTAGGTCTACTTGGGATCTTGGCGTTATTGCAGCAGAGGTAATGGCTGCCTCTCATGGTAATTTTTTCATTGCAGTTTTATTCTGTAGCAACAAGCCGAAATATCTTTTACACATATGTCAAATAAATTACCTAGACTATAGAAGCCTATGACATGCAAATAAGAGGTCTACAAACAGCATATTGGGATCGCACAATCTGAGGCCAGGCAGAACTCTCAAGTCAAGTCAAGTCAGATTTATTTATATAGCGCTTTTTACAATGAAGCATTGTCTCAAAGCAACTTTACAAGTTTAGATTATCTCCTAATAACTACGTCCAATCCCAAATTGAGCAAGCCTAGGGCGACAGTGGCAAGGAAAAACTCTCAGCTTCTGCACTTCATTGTGCATTGCCAGGAATTATAGCCGAAGTCTGCAACTCTGTGACTTGGACAATAAAATGACCTGAATATTTTCTGGTATATAATATAAATATAAACATTTAATTACATTTATTTTTTATTGGAATACAGTGACAGCACGTCATGCAAGATTCCAAGTCTGTGACTAAAAACTTTGTAGATGTGAGAGGTGTCCAGACTTTAGTCTTTTAAAAATCCTTTCAATGTCATCTAGTGTATGGGCAGCCTAAATTATGACATTAGAAATGTTTTGTTAAAAAATGAATATAAACACGTTTTCCTTGTATTACTATTTGTATTCTTAATCGAGGTCTGAAAACACTGTATCTTCTTTGTTATTTTGATCAATCTAACCTTCTAACAGTAAAACCAGCAAAACTGGTAATTTTGCAGTGCTCTCTAAATATTTCCTAGAGCTGTATATGTGAGCTGAAATGAATTATATGTTATTTTTGCTTCTGACATTTTAATTGTGTTCTCCTTCTTGCTCCCCGGTTTGGCCCTGCACATTTCTCAATTCTCTCAACATTCCCTATTACATGCACACCCCCTAAGAGTGGGAGTAGGGTCACAGGTCAGAGAGTGCCTCCATAAAACTCATGGCTACCAACTGTTTCTTTTCGATGACAGGCATAGAGTTCAATGTCAAGAATTAGTCTGCATGCACAGACATACTATGATCCATATATATTCCTCCTTTGCCAGCCCCTCAGTCAGTCGATAATTCACATATGCATTTACTGTCAATGTACAAATGCAGAGTGATGTATTGTGGCACTGTAGAACAAGCTGTACATTAAAATGTAGATTAAAAAACATACAATTTTAAGAAATCTAAATTTGAGAAATGTATCCTATACACAAAAGGGGGTTTGGGCACTTTTGCAGTGAAATGATCCCTTGTTTGGCCTTCCATCTCTTAGACATATTTATGTTGTTAATTGTTTTTATTGTGAAACTGAAATTAATCTTATAGAGAGGTCCATATAGGATACAGTGGTGCTTGAAAATTTGTGATCCCTTTCTGCATAAAAATGACCTAAAACATCATCAGATTTTCACACAAGTCCTGGAAGTAGATAAAGAGAACTCAGTTAAACAAATGAGACAAAAATATTATACTTGGTCATTTATTTATTGAGGAAAATTATCCAATATTACATATTAGTGAGTGGCAAAAGTATGTGAACTTTTGCTTTCAGTATCTGGTGTGACCCGCAATAACTGCAACTAAATGTTTCCTGTAACTGTTGATCAGTTCTGCACACCGGCTTGGAGGAATTTTAGCCCATTCCTCCAAACATAACAGTTTTAACTCTGGGATGTTGGTGGTTTTCCTCACATTAACTGCTCACTTCAGGTCCTCCCACAACATTTCGATTTTATTAAGGTCAGGACTTCGACTTGGCCATTCCAAAACATGAACCTTATTCTTCTTTAACCATTCTTTGGTAGAACGGCTTGTGTGCTTAGGGTCGTTGTCTTGCTGCATGAAACACCTTCTCTTGAGATTCAGTTCATGGACAGATGTCCTGACATTTTCCAATAGAATTCTCTGATATCATTCAGAATTCATTGTTCCATCAATGATGGCAAGGCGTCCTGGCCCAGATGCAGCAAAACAGGCCCAAACCATGATACTATCACCACCATGTTTCCCAGATGAGATAAGGTTCTTATGCTGGAATGCAGTGTTTTCCTTTCTCCAAACATGACGTTTTCTTTACAACCAAAAAGTTCTATTTTGGTCTCATCCGTCCACAAAATATTCTTCCAGTAGTCTTCTGGCTTGTCCATGTGATCTTTAGCAAACTGCAGATGAGCACCAGTGTTGTTATTGCAGAGCAGTGGCTTTCTCCTTGCAACCCTGCCATGCACACCAGTGTTGTTCAGTGTTCTTCTGATGGTGGACTCATGAACATTAACATTAGCCAATGTTAAAGAGGCCTGTCAATTGCTTAGAAGTTACCCTGGGGTCCTTTGTGACCTCGCCAACTATTGCACGCCTTGCTCTTGGAGTGATCTTTGTTGGTCGGCCAATCCTGGGGAGGGTAACAATGGTCTTGAATTTCATCCATTTCCTTCATCTGTCTGACTGTGGATTGGTGGAGTCCAAACTCTTTAGAGATGGTTTTGTAACCTTTTCCAGCCTGATGAGCATCAACAACTCTTTTTCCGAGGTCCTCACAAATCTCTTTTGTTTAAGCCATGATACAGTTCCACAAACGTGTTGTGAAGAGCAGACTTTGATCGATCCCTGTTCTTTAAATAAAACAGGTGGCCACTCACACCTGATTGTCATCCCATTGATTGAAAAGACCTGACTCTAATTTCACCTTCAAATTAACTGCTAATCCTAGAGGTTCAAATACTTTGCCATGCACTAATATGTAATATTGGTCATTTTCCTCAATAAATAAATGACCAATTATAATATTTTTTTCTCATTTGTTTAACTGGGTTCTATTCGTCTACTTTCAGGACTTGTGTGAAAATCTGATGATGCTTTAGGTCATATTTATGCAGAAATATAGAAAATTATAAAGGGTTCACATACTTTCAAGCACACTGTATACATGTCTTTTTGTCATTGCACAAGTTTATCTTTCTATCATTGTGCAGACTTTCCACTGACAGAATATTACTATAGCTAACGTAATGCAAATCTTTTGGCTCATTTTTTTTCTTTTAAACAATGCCATGTTTTTTATTTAAATGATTTTTCTTGAGGGGACATTTTGCTGGTCCTCACAATCCTTTGTACATAACTCACAGACCTGATGGACATGGTCATATATATCATATTTGAATAAGTATAATATCCTGAATGAGTATAATTCTTATACTTAGAGAATTAATAATTCTAAAGCAATGCCGAAATACTGGAATAAGTCAGTCATCCATATTTGACCAAGTATTACAGGTTAATGCACTCCTACCTGTTGCCATCATCCTAATTAGGTTTCCCAAATTTCAAATCCAACTCTTTTAACAGCAAAGTTACATATGAGATCTTCAAAATTTCTGGGCAAAAAGATTATTGTAAGCAGCACAGTGGTTCGGTGGGTAGGGCTGCTGCTTCACAGCAAGAAGATCTTGGGCTCAGTCCCCAGGTGGAGGGATCTGGATCCTTTCTGTGTGGAGTTTGCATGTCCTCCCTGTGTCCACATGGGTTTACTCCAGTTCCCTCCCAAAGACATGTGTTAGGTTAATTGCTGTTTCTAAAGTGTTCCCTTGTTTATATCCACTTTTTTTGTGGAGTGGAAATCTAAAGTAAAACTCTGGTGTACTGGCTGACTTGGTAACTGCCTCATCTTTCACTTCGTCAAGCAAAACAGATGTATCTTTTTAAATGCTGTATGCTCTTTTGTAATAACCAAGCAGAGGCAAGCAGTCACTACCACCCACCACCTCCCTGCCCATGTACTTTCTCTGAGCACTACCATTTTTTGTACAGTACAAAGCAGAATTTAATACTGTTTTTGTTGTGGAAGATGTATTTTTCCTGAGCAAAATGATTTCTTGCACCTTGGACTCTTCCATGGGTTGTGTTATCAGTGGCTGACATTTATCAGGGGTACTAAAGTTACTTGGTCAATCTCTTTTATTTTGTACACTTGGCGTTTTGTTTTGTATTTTTGTAAAAACAGTTGAAAATGAATGCTGGAGAATGCACAGGACATTATCCAGCATGCATTTTGAAGTGGAGAAAATTCAAGATGCTATGCATCTAAGATGTAATGTTTGTCTTGTCTCTTCTTTGACCCATAAATATACAGTAAATATTACTAGTTTTATTGCAGCAAATATTTGGATTTGTGGAATATCTGGAATTTTGGAAATATCTGGATACTGCAGCTTTTTTGCTTTCATTACAACTATACCTGGCCTCACAAATAAAAAGTAAAATGTGATAGACTACATCAGTAGTCACATTTTTATGTAGATTGAAAAAAACTAAAAAAGCACCTAGATAGAAATGTCTGATTTCTGCAATACTTGGCATGCAGTTATGTTGCAGGTAGATATGTAAATAATTACAGGTGTGGTAGTTTTGGGTAGTTTACTTCTTGTTTAAAGATTGTTGACCGCTAGACATGCCTCTACGATGCACTCAAAGACATTTTGCCCAGTTGACAGACTTTGAGAGGGGGTGCATCATTGGACTGAGAGAAGCAGGATGGTTTCAATGATTTGCCCACCATCAAAGCGGTTCTGACCTAGCAGTTTGGAGGTGTGGGGAGCAGTAGTTCTGTGAGGGCACGCACACATTAAAGAGGTTCGACTGTCACGCTGATTAACCTCTGACCAACCATTCAGGTATTTAACTTTTGCATAATACATTCAAAATTGCCATCAAGTCACTTTATATGTCAAGTCACTGTTTATGTCTTGTTGTTGTTTATGTTATTGTACTCTGTCATTTGGAGGATGGCTCCAACAAGCATTTCATTGTATATACAATGACAATAAAGACACCTATCTATCTATCTATAAAGCTCAGACAGACCACCTGTACAGAGGATTGCTTTATCGCCCAACAAGCACGAGCAGCTTCCACAGTTTCATTGTCCACCATCCAAACCATTTCCAGGTGTTTAGCAAAAGTATATTTGTTGTCACAGCACCCATTGCATGTCCTGCCATTGTCGTCTTCATTTGCTGTTGTGTCATGAACAAGAAATCTGAACTGATATGGACTTGGGCCGTATTGTCTTTAGCAACAAATCCTTGCTCTGTTTGAAATCTGACAAGAGTCAGGTTCTAGTATGGAGGCCTCGTGGTGAGCGCTTCAATCCTGTCTTTCCTGTGGAGTGACACACTGCCCCAACTGCTGATTATCCGGGGAGCTATTGCATAAAACAGTCAGTCACCCTTAGCAGTGATACGAGCAACACTAACAGCTCAACTAAATGTGCAGGACATCCTGCAGTCACATGTGTTTTCTCTCATGGCAGGGCTTTCAACTGGTATTTTTCAACAGGATAATGCTCGCCCACACACAGCAAGTGTTTGCCAGTAATGTCTCTATCAGATTACAACACTTCCTTGGCCTGCCTGGTCGCCAGATTAATCACCAATCAAGCATTTATGGGACCAAGTGGGGCACCAGCTTCATCAAACTATGAGTGTGGAGGATCTACAGGTACAGCTGTGAGCAAATGTGTCATATAAGTGTGTCTAGCAGTCAACGATTTCTCAATAAGAGGTACACTTATTATACCAGGGAAAGGACTTTTATGCCCTCTTGTGGCAAGACCCAGTGTATAATCAGAAAACACTGGTAATCTTTTACATATCTGCCTTCAAAGTAACTGCATACCAAGTTTTGCAGCAATTTGACAGTTCATTCTAGGTGCTTTATTGTTTTTTGTCAGTGAGTGTACCTCTCAAATGACGTGTTTTGTTGAAGTTACACAATCTCTTTTTTTAGTGTGCTATTAACAAGACAGTAAAGTTCAGAGCCATTAAAAAAACATTTGTGGATCATCTAGAAATGTGTAAGGTTAAAGTTGTAATAAATTATTTTAATTTAGAAAATCAGCAAAACATATAATTTGATTGGGGTGCCCAAATCGTGCAGCTCTAGTTGGTCTAGTTAAGATTGCTATACTTCAGAGTAGAATATTTGGCAATTAAAATAATTTCAGTCTTAGACGGATTAAATAAAAAAAAATTATGTTGCAACCAGAGACTCAGACCACACCTCCTAATGATATTGCACAGAGGTAACATTCTAAATAATATTGGCCCTAGGAAGGATCCTTAAGGGACACCTTGACATAACTTTGCCAAGTAAGATTTAAAGTCACTCATATGACAACCTGGGAATTGTAAGTCCAAGATAACACAGTTCCATGTAAACCCAGCCAACTTTTCAAATCCTCTAACAAAATATAGTTATACACAAGGATTTACAGAGGCCCTAAGTTTACCAAGGTCATTCAACACTTATTAGGGCAGTTTCAGTACTATGTCCATCACAAAACCCAGGTTGAAACGTTTCATAGAGATTACTCAGTGACAGATGTTTTTGAAGTTGGGCAGAGACTACACACTCCTGAACCTTGTCCAGAAATGGTAGATTAGAAACCAGGCGAAAGTTAGAAAGATCATCAATAGTACAGCCCTGCTTTTTAGGAACAGGAGTAACAGCAGCCAATTTAAATTTAGGTGAGACATAGCCAGAGGGTTATAGCAAGAGTTAACAATATTTGTAATTAGAGGACAGAGTACTGGAAAACATTTATTTAACAGATAAGTAAAAATAGGGTCAAGAATACAGGTAGTAGATTCCATTTGTGAAATTAGGTCAGAGACATGCTGAACACTGACTTGGGCTTTAGGATATTTGAACCTGTGTGAATTGTCTACTAAGAGGAATACAAAGTATCTCTTTAAGTTGATCTGGATAAAGACCTCTGATAAGTGCTGTAATTGTAATTATGGATGGTGTGCCAGCGTGTGCGATGAGAGGTTGTTTGGACTCCCTCCAGAGGGGAAATCGTTTCCGTGGAATGCTCCTTCCTTAAGGTTTCCTGCCTGGCCACTGTGTTTCAAGAGGACACAGACAGGGGTTTCTGTAATTCTCTTAGGAAACAGTATTTAGGCTAACTCTACCCTTCACACTCTATGTAACACTGTTTCTGTGCTTAAGGACACACGCTCTTCTTCGCTGGTTTACAATCCAGACATACTTGCTGGCGGTGAACTTGACACATAGTAGGCTTGTAGCATCTCTTTTATTTGTACATCTTTTGTACATTTTGTGCACATGGGTTTTGCAGTTGCACAAGGCCAGGATTCATTCTGAAGTGGAAGAAATCCAAGATGCTGTGAATTTCAGTCTAATAAAGTTGTAATGTTTATCTTGCTCTCTTCTTTGACCCATAAATCTAAATATTACTAGTTTTATTAAGGCAAATATTTGGATTTGTGGAATATCTGGAATTGTCTACATAGTGCAAACTAAATACCAGTCTGATACTGCAGCCTTGCACCCAGTTTTGAAGGAAAATCATTTACCTTTTTCCCCCCATGTTGAATGTTTCTTTTATTCATCAGTTTCATATGTGACATATAATATCCTACAAACAATCCCTAAAAACAATATTAAAATGTTATCATATTAGAAAAAATATATATTATATATTAAATATATATTATATATTACTGACCTCACAAAAAGTAAAATGTGATAGTAATTATGTCAGGAGAAGTACACTGATGCAGAAAATTACATCTGTGCGTATTTCAACACAACGATGCAAAACAAGCCAAATTAGAAAATGTTATGATTGAAATATTGACGTATTTCTTTGAGGAACATTGTTTTTAAACATGTAAATCATTTTCTTACATATTTGACACTCTGCCCATCTTTACTCCTCATGGATTCAGCCTTTTTCAGATACTGCTTTTATCCAAATCATGATTATAACACTATGTAACACAAGTTTTGTTCCCAGCTTTTTAATGTTATATTCCAATTGCTTATGTCTAAAACAAATTAAAAATTGCTTACATTCATCATAAACTTCGCTTTTGTGACCACGGCAACGAAAATTATGAATTTTTATTATAGAAACAGGTCACCAACAGGCATGCCGAAGTATGCTTTGTAGGCCTCACACATCTTAGCAGAGTACTTTTTCGCCTTGTCTTTATAAAAATGGCCACATCATACCAAAATGCCGTCTGCTGGATGTATGCAACCTCTTGATGCCATCTAAATTGACTAAGTTTGCTGTGTAACTGTAAGTAAAAAGTGTCCTCCTCCAACCTTCTAAAAATGGTCAATCTTTATTCCATGCAGTATGAAAGTACAAGAGTGTACTCAGGATTCAGCAGAGCAGGACTGATCACCCGGTAGCAGAGTAACACACAATATATACATTTGAAAGTAGTGGTCCTTCCTAAGCTCCTCCTGTAATGGCTGTGGGGTGAAGTGTGAACACTGTCCTTATCAGAATCTGAATAGAGAATGAATTCACACCTGCCTGTCTAGGTCAGTTCCCCTTTGTCTGTGATGGCTGTTGCCCACTTACTATGCAATCCCAATCAGTTAGATCATGTCTCTCCGTCTCTCAGGAAGGGCTATAGTGGCCCTATAGAACTGTAGTTATACAGCTACCTACAATTCTGTACAGTCCCAGAAAGTTCTAGAAACTTCTGGACAGTTCTAGAACTTCTTGATAGTTCTCACATTCCAGAAGCTTCTTAATTAATCTTGAATCTGGCGAAATCCTTAAAAATAGATCAATTTCAAAATATCATTGTGCTGACCACAAAAGCAAAGTTTACAGGGAATAATAACTTTTTTCTATTCATTTAGGGTACAAACAATCAGGAAAACACACTTAACAACTGGGAACAAAATTTTTTTTGAAAGTTGTTACATGGTACCTGTTGACATTACCTGTTTCAAATCACATCACTATTTTTTAACTCATTACTAGCCCTTGCCCCCATCCCAACTGTTTTGGAATGAGACTCAACAAGTGAATGTGAATCAGTTTATATAGTTATAGGTGAGAGAGAATATGCAAGCCAACTATGTCCATGCAACAGAAGTAGCTCTTCTTTAAAGTAGGAGCTCCTCCTTTTGTGCTTGCTGGTCTCTCCTGTTGGAAATGGCCCTGTTATGCTTTGCATTCACTCTCCTCCAGTTTGTTTGTATCCATGGTCCTGTACTTATATATTCATGGTCCTGTTACCGGGCTGCCACCTTCTTAAGGTAGTCCAGTAGTTATGGTATAGATGAATATATTTTCCAATACATGTAACTTTATCTAAGCTTTCTACACCTTCTGCAACAGTCACAGTCTACTTCAGATTTATGTGGTTTCTTCAATAACACCTTAGCACATAATTTACCAAGAATAAAACCTAGGTTCTGCTTTCTGCTTCCACTCTCAAACCAAGGGGGTTAACCAAAATTTCATTACTCTATATGCTGACTTGAGATGCTCTTGTGAGATATGCACTAAACCTTATAGCATCATTCTCAAAAACTTTGTCTACTGTCCAGCTATGTTCTGTATGCTTGAATGAGAAAATAACTACACCATAAATTTGTCTTTAATCACCTGTCTTAAAATCTATAACGAGTTTAAACTCTCACGTGCACATCTGAGAAAATGTCTAGCTTTTACTGCTTTTCTACAATTGGACTTCAATTGTTCTTTTATCTTGTGAGAATGTAAACACATATGGATGTCATTTGCCAAAGATTGTTTGGAGGCTGATTTCTGCCAAAGGGGGAGTTACTAAGTACTGACTGACTGTGTTTTTTAAACAGTAATGGTGCATTAGCAGTGACTATGTCACAATTAAGTATTTTCTCTGCAGAAAATAATCAAAGCATTTAATCTGAGCAGAGGTGCATACAATTTCTTCAAACGTAGTGGAGAATTCTTTAAAGCAACATTTACTGCAGTGTTTTTACAAGTCTGCTGTCTCTGACCCATATATGAATACAATATTTCTGAGTTCATGCATGGGTTTCAATGCAGATAACAGAACAATCAGATAACAGAACAGCATGTAAGGGGGACTAAGGTCAGATTGACGCTGGGTTTTCTGAAATAAAGGGTGCTGCATGATGTGATCCCTTGTTTTTACATTATTGACAGATTTCAAAATTAATTTCTGATGTAACTACTTCTAAGGTATTTAAATGACTGCTCACAATGCAGTGAAAAAATAATACTGTTAAACTTAATTCCATCATTTCATTCAACCATTTCATAACATGTTTTACAATATGTACATTTGTCAAGGTTTGCAAATGCACATGAACAGACACATTGCAATGACACATTTTGTTAATTCAATTATATTTCATTATGTACTGAATGAACTGATTTTTGTTTAATAGTTAATTTAACAAGAAGATTAAGCAGATGTGATGGCCTTAAATAAAGAATGCTCCAACATCCAATCAACTGAATTGTAACTTAACTGGTTTCTTATTCCTTATATACAGTGGTGCTTGAAAGTATGTGAACCCATTAGAATTTTCTATATTTCTGCATAAACATGAACTAAAACAGTGAGAGCCATTATCCACAAATGGTAACGACATGGAACAGTGATGAACCTTCCCAGGAGTGGCCGGCCGACCAAAATTATCCCAAGAGTGGAGCAACGACTCATCCAAGAGGTCACAAAAGACCCCACAACAACATCCAAAGAGCTGCTCAGTGTTCATGACTCCACAATAAGAAAGAAACTGGGCAAAAATGGCCTGCATGGCCTTGAGTTCCAAGACAAAAAATAATGCTGAGCAAAAACAACATTAAAGCTCGTCTCAATTTTTCCAGAACACATCTTGATGATCCCCAAGACTTTTGGGAAGACATTCTGTGGACTGATGAGACAAACGTTGAACTCTTTGGAAGGTGTGTGTCCCATTTATATGTGGCGTAAAGGTAAGACAGCAATTCAGAAAAATAACATTATACCAACAGTAAGATATGGTGGTGGTAGTGTGATGGTCTGGGGCTATTTTGCTGCTTCAGGACCTTGAAGATTACTGTGATAAATGGAACTATGAATTCTGCTGTCTACCAAAAATCCTGAAGGAAAATGTCCGACCATCTCTTCGTGACCTCAAGCTGAAATAAACTTGGGTTCTGCAGCAGGACAATGATCCAAAACACACCAGCAAATCCACCTCTGAATGGCTGAAGAAAAACAAAATGAAGACTTGAGTGGCCTAGTCAAAGTCCGGACCTGAATCCTATTAAGATGCTGTGGTATGACCTTAAAAAGCTGTTCATGCTGGAAAACCCTCCAATGTGGCTGAATTACAACAATTCTGCAAAGATGAGTGGGCCACAAATCCTCCACAATGCTGTAAAAGACTCATTGCAAGTTATCGCAAATGCTTGGTTGCTGTTGTTGCTGCTAAGGGTGGTTTGATGTTCTGAAACACTTAAGCATGACAAATATCAGGAAATCAGGAAATCAACCACTTTTTCACACCACTGTATATGGTGGAGCGGCAGAAAATGGCAGGACATTAGACAATAGGTTGACTTCTAAATGGTATCTACATATACTGGGATGCCCAAGATGGCATCTGTAGCTGTGAGATGCCTACAATGGCAATGGTGAATTTTTTTCAGTATTTTTGTTTTTCAGAAAATGGGAATTGAGCTAACAAAGTGAGCCTGAGATGGTTTTCCCAATCTGCAAAATTCAAATAAATATAAATTGTTTAACTTTTCATTTATATTTAACAATCATTTAACGCATCAACACTTTTGTTTTAGTTTTTAGCTTCCTTCCTTCAAGGTTTCATCTTCCTATTTCTCAACTCTTTAATTTTCTCTCTTTTCCAGTTTCTTTTCATAAAAACTTTGCACATCTAAATACTATTACTGACTGTACCTCTTACTTTATGGCACAGATACCAGCTCTAAGGTTTGACTCACGTAGATAGTCTGTAGCACAGCTAAAGACTTGCACTGATTGCCAGTCTGCATGTTATGTGAAATGGAAACACTGCAATCAATAATGGTGGTTCGACCTGTGCAATTCTGCTGGCCTCTATTTGCCAAGAGGCACAATGTTGTGTGTTTGTGTTATTTACTGACCTAAACTATGTTTATTTACTATTGCAATTAGATGACATGAGCCTTAACAGATTATGTGCATAAATCTATAGCATTCCAAACTTTACAACCCCTCATAGGGGATAATTCTAATACGTTTTTATATAACTGCCCCAAGTTTGCCAGTGGAATAACATTTATGAGAGTACCTTAGTCTGGTGGTGTTTTTTCAAAAGGGTATGAGGAACAATTAAACTGTCTACATTATATCATCATAACATACTTTGTGTGTAGATGGTACAGTATGTACAAGGTTGTGGGCAAAATACAGAAACTTCAAATGAACAGAAGTATGATTTTGTAGTGCCCAAATCACAGCTATAAATACAGGTGTACATGTTATAAGGTGTACAGTTATAATAAGGTGATTAAGATAATAACTCAGCTTTAAAAGAGGACTGGCTACTTTGAGATTACAAAGAGGTATGCAGCAACTAACTGCACCAAACAGACAAAAATCACAAAATCCACTATATTACAATCACAAAATTAACTATAGTATTCAATCTGTGCATCTTTGATCTAGTCTAAACAAAAGTAAATGTTACAAAGACACAAACGCACAAAGATTTATAGCTTAGTGTAAGAAGCATAAAGACTGTACTCCTGTGCAATGATAAAGGTAATATCATCTGATGTGGCTGATGAGACATCTACATGCATTTCTTTTTGGAATTTACAGACACATGTTCTCTGTATGGTACTCACACTAACACTTGCCTGAAAGTGTTCCAGTATTTCATGCCTCCTTAAATCCAAACCACTCTTAAAAATCATGACAGCAAATAATTGTTTCTGAGTTGTTTGAAAAACACCACATGGCCTATCCAATCACCATATTCACATATCATTGAGCATTAGGGAGAAACTTAAGATAGCAAACTACAAAGCTGATATATATCACATTTATTCATTATTTAAATCATTCAGGACTTGTTTGGCAGTATTCTAAGAAGAAATAAAGCTGTTCTGGAGCCGAAAGAAAATTTTAGTGCTCAGTGGTTGCTCTTTCATAGCTCAAGGGACTTAATTATGATTGTCCTTTAGCCTTCATTTATGTATCAACTTTGTCTCAGATGTTTATCTTAAAATTCCTTATGAGAAACATAATGAGCCAAAAGGGATGCCTAAATGCATCTGTGATTAAAGGACCAAAAGCTGAGTTTATCTTGAGAAGCTAATTGGTTGTAAGCTCAAGACTTCAGGAAGAGTGGTTCCAGAAGTTAGATTCAGCACTAAACATGAAGATGTATAGAATTGATACCAGAAGACAAAAACCCAATACAATTAAATTTAACTGAATATGATAAATGTGAAATGTGAACAAATACAGTAATTGACATCTATTTAAATTCAGGACGCAATTACATACTGTATACAGTGGTGCTTGAAAGTTTGTGAACCCTTTAGAATGTTCTGTTTTTCTGCATAAAAATGACCTAAAACATCATCAGATTTTCACAAGTCCTGAAAGTAGATGAAGAAAAGTCAGTTAAACAAATGACAGAAAATATTAGATTTCGTCATTTAGTTATTGATTTTTTTGATATTTATTTATTTTATTGAGGAAAATTATCAACTATTACATATTAGTGACTGGCAAAGTATGTGAACCTTGGCTTTCAGTATCTAGTGTGACTCCCCTGTGCAGCAAATAACTGCAACTAAACGTTTCCTGTAACTGTTGATCAGTCCTGCACACCGGCTTGGAGGAATTTTAGCCCATTCCTCCATACAGAACAGCTTCAACTCTGGGATGTTGGTGGGTTTCCTCACATTAACCGCTCGCTTCAGATCCTTCTACAACATTTCAATTGGATTAAGGTCAGGACTTTGACTTGGCCATTCTAAAACATTAACTTTTTTCTTCTTTAACCATTCTTTGGTAGAATGACTTGTCCACGTGATTTTTAGCAAACTGCAGACGAGCAGCAATATCCTTTTTGGAGAGCAGTAGCTTTCTCTTTGCAACCCTGCCATGCAGTCCATTGTTGTTCAGTGTTCTTCTGATAGTGGACTCATGAACATTAACATTATGAGAGAGCCAATATGAGAGAGGCCTTCAGTTGCTTAGAAGTTACCCTGGGGTCCTTTGTGACCTCGCCAACTATTACATGCCTTGCTTTTGGAGTGATCATTGTTGGTAGACCACTCCTGGGGAGGGGAACAATGGTCTTGAATTTCTTACATTCATACACAATCTGTCTGACTGTGGATTGTTGAAGTCCAAACCCTTTAAAGATGTTTTTTCCACAAACATGTGTTGTGAAGAGCAGACTTTGATAGATCCCTGTTCTTTAAATAAACTCACACCTGATTGTCATCCCATTGATTGAAAACATCTATCTCTAATTTTACCTTCAAATTAACTGCTAATCCTAGAGGTTGACATGCTATTGCCACTCACTAATATGTAATATTGGATCTTTTTCCTCAATAAATAAATGATCAAGTATAATATTTTTGTCTCATTTGTTTAACTGAGTTCTCTTTATCTACTTTTAGGACTTGTGTGAAAATCTGATTATGTTTTAGGTCATATTTATGCAGAAATACAGAAAATTCTAAAGGGTTGTAAAAACTGTACAAGTACGTACATGTTTATGTACCTTGTAAATGTGAATTTGAATGTCAGCATCAGGTATGAATGTCACTTTGTCTATTTTATGTAAACTCGTTAAGTCACCAAACTCCCCTCTCACCAAAATTAACCATAAAACCGATGTGGCTGAGATAATAAGGTTATACTGTATATTGCATATATCTTTGCGTAGAGCACAGGTTTCAAATGCTGATCCTCTGGTCCACTGCATACATTTTCTGGTCACTCTGTCCATCTACCCCATTACGTTGTTGCCCCAAAGGGCTGGTACCTGAGCCTCAGTGCTTTTCGAGGTGGGGGGGTCTGTGGTTGTTATTTGACCAGACCAGGGGTGCCCCAATGTTACAGGAGCATTTCTCCAGAGAATACAAGGAGCAGACATAAGTATGCTATGGAGGGGTGCCAGACTATCACAAGGCTGGGTATTGTTTGTTGGTTGCAGTGCCAGAGGATGATCCTCTGTCTGGTTCCCTCTCCCTCGAGAACAGTCAATTGTGTCTGCATATGACACCTAACTCAGCTAACATAGGTGGGAAAATATGTTTGCCTGTTGCAGCTGAGAATAATACAACTCTAGAATACATATTAGGACCAATAAATTGTTCTTATTATTTGTACATGTACTATATAACTGTATATACAGTTACATAGTATATAATCTTATAAGGAATAATCTTAAGTATTTTTTGGTTGGCAGTTAATTCATAATCTGAAATACACTGAAAGATGCATGGTAAATTTCTTACTTTAAATATGACCCTAAACACATTTTTTTTAAATACAGCACCTCTATTTCAAGACTAGGAGACTGAGACTGATAGATGCTGAGTGGGTGGGTATCCTGTAAGATCAAACAAAGGCACAATGTACAGTGCTGAAGAGGAACTGTAAAAATCTATATTACCTGCAAAAATATGTCTACATGTGACAAGCACAACAATGGTGTTACGAGAAGGATTCCACAGAGTAACCACTACTCTTAATAGAACAACTGGGTGTTCTTCAGTATTCTGTGGACAGATTAGACAAATGTACAACTTCAGGTAAAACATCTGGTACTTTTAGAGGAAAAAGGCAATGTACACATTCCAAAATGTCATCCCAAACTTACATGAAGCAAGGTGTAGGAAGCACCAAGGTTTGGGGCTGTATTGCTGCCTCAGGACTTTTTGCAAAACATATGAATCAAAAACACATGACTAAATCAAAAACAGAAGCTAGAGGCAACATTATTGTTGTTAGGTTTTAACAGCTATTAAATTAAAAGTTGTAACATTTAATTCTATAGAATGTCCATGGTTTATAGATGTATAGATAGTTTTATGTTTTTGCATGTCCTGGTCAGGGTCACAGGGGTCTGGCACCTATTTCTGAGAACACAGGGCACAGGTGTTAGTGTGTACTGGAGGGCACCCCAGTCCATCACAGAAAGAAAGACATAAAGTTCTGTGTGTTGTTACTTTGGGCAGAATGTGTTTGTCTTTAAGCCTGAGCACATTACTGAGTAATAATTCAGAAGTAATTAATGTACAATTGTGCAACAATTTATTCTGCTATACATAAATAACACAATCATAATCAAAATCTATTCCTATAGACAAAGCAATACTTATAGCCTACAACCAAATAAACCTAAAATTAAGGTAAATCTACAATCAGAAATGCATATAAAAGGATTTGAATAATTAACAGATAGAACGGCATAAACTGTAGCTTTCTTAAATGCATTCAGGGTTACATAGTTCATGCAAAGAAAAACTGTGTTTGATATATCTAGCATTCAGGAATATATAACCTTTTTCAATTTACTCAGCTGTGCTTTCAGCTGTCTGTAATACAGTTTAATCTGATATACTACACTTTTCTTTATGCAGTTGTAAACCATGGAAAATTATTAATTAATTAATGTCAATGTGGTTATAGTTGAAATCTTATTAGGAAATGTTACTAGGTTGTAACCACATTAAATAATACATAAATAAATAGTAAATATTATATACACATTTCCTGTGCAATGAGAGTTTTTCAAGCTAGCTTCAGTAGGAGGTGTGACCACCCTTTCCTTTCCCTTGTCTCTTATCATTGGTTGTGCTCAAACCTGCAGCCAATTTAAAAACAGAAGTTTCTCTATGCCCCCACTCACAGCAGAAACAGCTATTACAGATAGCAAGGAAGTCTGTAGCAGCAGAAATAGATCTCAATCATGCCGGCGTATTCCACCAACATGAGGCTGAAGTTTCCCATTGTGGCTTTGACCTTGGAGATCATTACCATTGTCTTGTATGCCTTGTTTGTGGTGTATGACGATGGTCATGGGAAACATTCTTCAGATCATCATGGCTCTAAAAATCAAACTGAGGCAAGCCCAATTGCTCTCTACCCCAGTAAGTACCTATGAATACTGTATGTATAGGTAGACGAATGGATGGATGGATGGATAGATGTATGTGGACTCTATACAGATACCTGTATGGATCAAAGCGTATTTCTGCCTTTTTACAATCCTTATTCAAAGGCTGTGTGTGATCAGTCAAACCCTGCCAATCATAGCATGGTTACAACTTTGAAGGGACATTGATAAAGTCCGTCCAGTTTTAAGTGATTGTAATGTACTAGACATATGGAGAATGCTGTAACCAGTGGTTTGAGTTTGTTTGCTGTTTTTTTTTGTTAACTTCAGATTGTAATTAACCTGGTTGATATAAATTGTCAAATGTATAGAAAACCAAACTATACATTTAATTGTTTGATTGGTAGATATAACATGTAAAGCAAGTTATCTGTATAACAGTACACAACACTGACACTACAGTAAAATTAGACTATTCAAGTCAAGACTTTTCTGATACATTATTAAAGTAAATGTTTTAAAGTAATCCATGAAGTAACTTACTGAATAGAAAAATATATAGCATTTCATACAAAAGTATCAAAGAAAGTGACACTGATTGTTATTGTAAACCAGTGGAAAGAAACAAATGATGTCTTGAAATGCAGGTAAGACTTTTCTCCAGCCTCCAGAGGTCATTGGTTTGATATGATAGTGGGCTTACAGGCACTTCTAAACGGTTAGGTGTCTGTAGTGGGCAGAATGTCCTTGAAAGATGGATATCCCATTCTTGTATGTTTATGACTACATGTGTCCATGTCCATTGGTGATTATTTTTTTTTCATTCTTTACTGTTTGAATTATATTACTACCTACTCTAACGCAGAAGACAGTGGTCCATCATCCACTAAGGTCCATCATCCTGTCAGTTGTAGTATTTCATTTCGAGTGATTTTTTACTAATTATTTACAGCTGCGCATTTTGGCAAATAATTTCGCCAAAGTCGCCATGTTTGAACACACTCCTCTTGTGATAAAACCTAAACACTTAGGGTCAAGTGCAGTTCAACAGATGAAGAGATGACAAGGAATTAATCTGCAGACCTCAACTATGCACGCAAACATGTTGGGGGTTGTAGTAATGAGAGAGAGAGAGAGAGAAATATGGAACAGAAAGCGTCATTAAGGATAACGATAGAAATATGAAATTCGGTTTCTATCAAATTCTATAGACTGGGCTTTTGTCTTTTGTTTTTGTTATTTATGTATTAATGTATTATTTATTTATTTAATTCGCTTGTCTTTCATGATCAAAACACATTAAAATATGGTTAACTGATCTGTTGTGTTTTCTGTGTAGCTGTAAAACAGACGGTTTGTGGGTTTTTTTTATCTTCAACACACACCAGCTGCTTTAAGGGAGTGGAGGGCCTGACTGGGTGTGATTAGCTTCTGCATTACATCAGTTTTATTAAATATTTTCTACTTATTAGCGAAAGACAAAATGATGAAAGGCATAAAATGTTTAAATGCAACATACGTTTCCCTTTTCTTTTTTATTTTAAGCATAATACCTATTTTTTCAAGCTTTTCATTCATATATTGTGTATTGTATACATAAAATTTGCTACTTTGATTCAGAATTTTTTATTCTTACCCATTTAAATAAAAAAGCAAAAGATCTGCAATGGGAGGTAAGAGGAGGAGACTGTTAGCCAGCTGTTTCCATGATCTGGGAAAATAATACAGATTTCTTTAGGTTGAGGTTAAATGTAGTGCGATTACAGCTTCAAAGAAACAAAAACAAGAGAGGAATTTGCTTTTGAAAGAAAGCACGCATCGACACAAGGCTAACCTTTGTCATCATGCGTAAAATTAGTGCTGATAAAAAGTAAGAGTCTCTGCTAATTCAGAGGAGAAAAAAATAAACCTAATGAGTAAGGGAAGTCTTTTTTAAAATGTGCCTCAAATAAGTGAAGGCCAATTTTAAGCAGTCTGAATAGTCAATATAAAACTTTTTCTGCATTACTGCATGCCTCATACAACTGTAAAGCTAACTGCAGTTTAAAAGCTAGGGTTCTATTAAATTAAGTCACTGGGTTAACCTAATGAAGATTTTATTGTTGTTATTGTTCAGGGTGGAGCTTGTCCAACTATGATAGTTGTTTCTGCATAATGTGCATTTATGATAAGACAGGAATTTGGCTGTTTGTTTTTTCCAGTTGTAGTTTTCCTGTTTAGTCTGTGCCTCTGTGTTATCATCTCTGAACATCTGTTTAACAGTTGCCATGAGCTATATGTGAAGTATTGACAGATTTTAGCCCATCATCTCGTCTTTTAAGTATTGACTTATTTACATGAAAGTACTGACTTATTTACATGAAACTGATTTAAGTAGATCATCACTCAGTGGTACAGTGGTCAGTAAGTAGCTCACCACCTTGGAAACTGGAATGAGGGAGGGTCAGGCATGCATTAGGTTACTGGTGGAAAATCCCTAGACGCTCTTGAAAAATAAAATGTAAAGCAGGGGTTGCTGTCAGAAACCACATATCTGGTCTTCGTCAGGCAAATTGCAGCTATTCTGGAATTTACAAGACACTAAAGGCACAGCAAATTCTTATTCCATGCTCAGCTATTAACAGTTAACATTTCCTCCCCACTCTGACACTTTTACATCTCTTATGCTGCCAAACTCTACTGAAATTAATTTTAAACATTTGTATTTCATACAAAACTGTAACTTTTTATCGAGCAAAACAAAATAAAGTGACAAATCACTTTTACAGTGTGATTATTACAAGTGACATGCATTATGTATCTTTTTTATGTAACATAGCAGTGCTCAAATATGGCTCATTCATTTGTTGTGTTCCCCTGCAATAGCTCTCCAGAATAACAGCAGCCCCCATTTTTGGAATTTATATATATACGTAAACACTCACCGGCCACCTCATTAGGCACACTTGTTCAACTGTTCATTAAAGCAAATATATTATCAGCCAATGACATGGCAGAAACTCAATGCATTTAGGTGTGCAGGCATGGTCAAGACAATATTATGAAGGACAAACTGAACATCAGAATGGTTAAGCAAGGTGATTTACGTGACTTTGAATATGGCATGGTTCTTGGTGCTAAACAGACTGGTCTGAGGAGTTTCAGGCTGGTCTGGTCTGAAAATTGAAAAAATTACCCAATGAGTGGCAGTGTCTGTCAGCTACGAACATGAAACTGAGGCTACAATTTGCAAGGCCTCACCAAAATTGTACAATCAAAGATTGGACAAAAAAACTTTATCTGGTTTGATGAGTCTCGATTTCTGCTGCAACATTTGGATGGTAGGATCAGAATTTGAAGCAACTTGACAGCATGAATCCATCCTGTCTTATATTAATGGCTGCTGCTGGTGGGGTAATGGTGTGGAGGAATTTTCTTGGTACACTTTGGGCCCCTTTATACCAATTGAGCATAATTTAAAAGCCACAGCCTACCTGAATATTGTTGCTGACCATGTTTTGTGTTGAGTCACTGTGTTTTGTTTTCTTTCCCTCTGAGCCATGGCGTTTTAGTTGCAGCTCTTCCATGGAAACCACTTTTGACATGTTGATGAGTGTACCAGGGTCGTAATTGTTTTTGGTAGTTTTGAGCTGCGAGTTGACTCAAAGAGAATTATGCTTGGGGTAATTCAAGTCTTCTACACTCTGTAGATGACCACTGCGTTTCTGGTCCTAAACTTTTCCTGTTTGTTTGTACTTGTGTAAAAGAGCTTGGATAGCACATCTAGAAACACCTGTCTGCTGTGATGGTTTTTATTCACTCAGCACTAATATCTCTACACAGCTGCTTCTGTTTCAGTTAATCACTTTAAATCAGTCTGCACATCACAAGATGTGTCTGATCAGTAGCCCCTGGTTCTGAGATTTGTTTAATTGTGCACTGGGTTACATGCCCACAAACTCAAAATGCATAAATAAAAGCGGAATAAGATTTTGATTTTATGCTCATATTTCTGATGCTGATATTTTATTCTGATATTTATTAAGTGATAACATTTTCTGTAGACATTACCTTTTACCATAAAGGTATTAAGAAAAAAAAATTGATCTCAGTATTGCATTGCTAGTCGACACATCAATTATACCAGCCGATTAATAATTTTGCTCTGTCCATGTGTAGGAACCACAAGCATATTGTAACAAATTTACCAGATGTACTGTTAACATGAAGGTTCCCATGTTCATAGCACCATGTGTGCTTATGTTTCTTTGTCTTTCTTCCAATTGCTTTCTCTGCCCATCAGCATTCCCCTCCTGTCCCAATTATAATCTATCTGGTTTCGACTTTAGCCTGCTTACTTGCTGTCGATTAACCTTTCGGACTGTTAATTTACCATGGTCCTGTGGATTATGCATAGTTTTGTATGTGCTTTTTTGTTAAGACCTTATGTGGGTCTCAGAGGAAAAGTTTTTATTGTCATAAGATGCCAATGTATCCTGTTTAATAAACATATTCACATAATTTTATGCAAAAGCCATTTCATCCAGCATATATCTATATTTTCTTTTTACAAAGATTAACCCATCAAGGGTTGAGAAAATGACTGAAAAGTATCTTAACCAGCATACATGCTGAATGTTCAAGAAGTGTGAGAAGGCATTCAGATGCTGCTTTGTGAATGCTGCTGAGCAGTTTGATTCTTGATGGTTTTACCAGATGTGCTGCCTCAAACTTGATTATTTGCAGACTGTAATTACTTCATCCAGTAAAAACGATTTGATAGTTTTTTCCAAGGAAGTCTGGCGTCTGTGTGTGACCCTGCAACACCAAAACACGAACACCTCCACTTTCTTTTGTGCAGTATATGTCTCTGGGGAGTGGACTATATAGACCCTAACACAAATACAGGGTTTCCTGAAGAGTCATTTACTATAAAAAAAAGTTGAAAAGAGATGAAAGTGCAGGGAGGACAACAACATACAGTACCAACAGGAAATCATCATACTTATTCATACGTCAACATTATTATATTTTAAAAATGAATTAAACTGTTTCTGTAACTGCATTTTACATATCATAAACCTCAACATAAAAATAACATTTAAAAAATATGATCAATTATTACAATTTCATTAGTAAAACACCTCGTTTGGATAAGTGACCAGGCACTTAACCATTATAAAATTGCTCATGTACAACCAATCAGCTTCCAGTTTACACACAAGGCTAACTGACCCAAACCTGACATGAGTTCAAGTTGTGTTGACTACCTCAGAATAAAATCAGTTGTTCCTTGAGCATTCCACTACCACTAGTGCATGGTAATGCAAACAATGTACCTTCATTGAAAAGCTGCTTTCAAAAAAGACTCCATGATAAATTTGTGTATTGTTAAGAGAAGGATCCAAAAAGATTCCAGAGGCTTGAACAATCAATACCTCAGAGTATTAGATATATGGCAGGGTGGCAAAAAAGGAGGCTCTTCTGAAAAATGTTTTCTATTTCTCTGTTTTTTTCTCTTGTTCTCTGTTTTCTTTTTAAGTGACTTTTAGCCACCTCATGGCATTCCTGTGTTAAATGAAGCGGTTAAGGGCTATCATTAAATATTTTCATTTTAACCAAAAGGCTTATGTAATGTGATATTAAAACAATAGAAAATAAAAACTAATAGATAATTTGAACTGCTCATATACAGCCCCTCTTTGTAAATGCATGTAGTGGTTAAATGTTGTAATGGCAAATGAACTTGTAAGGTTTAATAAATTCTGTAAGTAATACTGAGATTTTTATAGGCGACAAACTGATACCTTTATGATTCACAGTTTGACTTCCCCCAATTACTTTCACCAAATTTATGTTTGTGTTCAGGACTGCAGTTTAAACAGTCCTCCATGCTTTAGCCTACTATGCTGTGTTGCTCAGGCACTTGTAAATTATGTCCAACAATCTGGTCCTCTGGTAAGTGTCCTCTGGTAACCCTGCCCAACATACTGGATGCTAGTCCGAACAGCATGGCAGGGCCATGGCAGAGACAATTCTAGATCCTAGAGCCCCAGAACCAACTTAACTCTAGGCCTAATGATTGGAAATGTCTCTGAATCCTGGAAAAGGGTGGCTAGGTTATTCCATAGCTGGGGGTTGATGGTGGCCATGTAGGTAAATGCTCTTACCTCTGATGTAACCATTTCTAGGAATGAAAAAGGAGTACTGCACCTTGTTAACAAAGTAGTCATGCTAGGTTGTAAGACTCTACGAGTTCACTCAGTTACTGTGTAGAGTGAGCTTTATACTGTAAGTTAACAGAAGTTTTTCTTAATCAATGACAAATTTAGCAGGTTACCAGTGTAAACCTGATAGAAAATCATGAATATGGTCCAAATGTTCTAGTTCTAGTTAGCACTCACTTATTATTATAAATGTATGAACCAGTTTTTTCAGAATCTTTAATACAAGTACATTGTTTAGCAATATAATGAAGCTGCCATGTGTGCGCGCACGCAATCTAGTGAAATAAGTTTTATAGTAATAGTTCATAAAAAAAAAAATAACATAAAAATATACATATTAGCATTATTATACGGAGTCACTCTAGGATCTTTAGTCCTTGGCAGGAAAGTCCTTGGCGCGACTTTATCCAAAGCAAACCAAAGGAGGCAGAGAGCCGATGATACAACTTGAGTGGAGCTGAAGCGGAACAACATCTTACTGTGTGGGGTTGGAACTGGAACAAGAACACAAGCTCAGAGAGAAAACAGAAAATGTAATTAGTTATTGATTAAGAGCACAGAGTCTATTAAAAATCACTGATGCCATGTGTAGCATGAGACTCCAGCAGCATTAGCTATAGCAGCATAGCTAGAAAGAGGAGAAACAGAAGGTAACACACCCAAGAAGGATCACATGAGACATCAACAACCCCAGCACCACCTCCCCAGCAATCAACAAACCTGAGTGACCGCACCTGGGAGGCAAGAAGAAACAACCCAACATTCCAGATCATCACGAAACTCTTTGACTATGAACCCCCGGCTCTACCCTTAGTCTAAGGCAAGGACGCACAAATCAAGATCAAGAGGACCATAGCCCAGGCCATGCTTATACTCTGGCATGCTGTACCTCCAAGAAATCCTAAATATCACCAATTTACTATGTCACCACTTATATTCTAAACTCCGCACTGTTTGCTTTAAGGTACAGGTGTGGTCATTATATCACGGTGCCTTTATTTTCTGTAATGCGTCTGACCCTAGCAGGAGCAACTAAGTCCAGGGTTGAGAGAAACACGCATTCTAATTGTTTTTTTACACGTTCAAGGAGATTGGGCTCCATAGGTGTATTCAATTTTAAGTCTGGTAGGTTATTAATAAACATAGCTGGAGTAGCAGATGTAGTAGTGCACTTGGTGTGATAATGAGGGAGTAGGATTTTAATTATTAGAGATAGCTCAAAAACCAAGAGATAGTGATTAGAGATCAAATCACTCTGTGGGAAAACATCAAGGTTATCTATATTGATACCAAATGTTAGTATTAGATCTAAGTATGATTACAGTGGTGGGTTGGTCCCATCACACAGTGATACTCATGGATTCTAAAATAAACTCAAAAGCAATTTTAATTGGAGCCTGCTCATTGTCAAAGTGAATATTAAAATCACCTACAATTAAAACCTTATCTGTTGAAAGTGCTAAGTAGGAAAGAAAGTTAACAAATTCCTAAAGAAATTCTGAATAAGGACCTGGAAGGCAGTAAATAGTGTTAAGCTGAAACGAGGGTGGTTTTGACTTCCATAATGATGGGTCAATCACATTAAGAATCAGTATTTCAAACGAATTAGCCTTGTAACAGGATTTAGCAGTAACACCTATCTCTTAGTCAAAAATTGTGGCTATGCCTCCCACACAACCATTAGGAATAGGGCGATGAGCATACATTGGGGGATACATGTAACTCTAGTTGCTGGTGTCCCTAAAGGGGTAGCTAATTTCACATGTTGTAAAATAGAGTGACCTATGACCAGAGCCCTTTCAACAGACTGCTCAGTGGGTGTATCACTGAGGAGAGTAAATCTGTTGGACACGTGAACAGGTAAAGAGTGGCGCTCTGGTGGGCTAGCCTTACGACTACGTCGCAAAACTGTCGCGAAACCCACTTGCCCTGCTGTAAGGGAGCTGCCAGAGCGGGGCACTAACTACACCTGTGGCATCCAGATTTGATAAGCTAGAAGCTGAGCTAGCCGTCTCTATTGTGTGGGTGCGTGCCTCTAAGGGTGTACTCACACTAGGCAATTCGAACTGCGCTTGGGCGCATTTGGTATCCAAAAGCCGAAAATCAGTGCATAACATAATCTGTACATTTATTAAAACACTTATTAGGGCTGTGCGTCAGCGTGAACAAAGAGAAACAAAAAAGTCTAATAATAAGTGCAAGCATGAAGTACGCCATGCAGCACGAGAAGCCATTTGACAGTGCACTGCATAATCAATGCACCTTATTAAAAGGTGTATAACATTTAGTCCACTGTGCTGTGTGAGCCCGTCTTATACGTGCGGCACGAGAAGCCAAAAATCAGTGCGCTGAATAATCAATGCATTAGATGGGCATAAGACATATTAGGGCTGTGTGTCAGCGCACACAAAGTGAAAAACCCACCCGCATTAAGTCTGCTGTGCAGCACGAGAAGCCAAAACACAGTGAGCTGCATAATTAGTGCACATATTAGGCTATAATGCGTATTAGGGCTGTGTGCACAAAATGAAACCAAAGAGAAGCACAAAAATATGTTTGCTCGATCACATATGTACAACCATGAAGTGTGCTGTGCTGTGTGAGCTCGTACTGTGATGATGAAAGCGTGCTGAAGCGTGTTTTGGTGAACCTAGTGTGAGTAGGAGCCAGGGCGTGAATGGGGAGGGGGGACAAACGCGCTCCAGCGTGGTCCAAGGCAATCATGCTCAGTGTGAGTACACCCTAACACTACAATCTTCTCCGTCAGACTAGCTACAATCCTACACCTGTCACAAATGAAATTTAAACTAAAGACGGAGGAAGAATATCTGAACATGCCACATTCAACACAGGGAACAATGTTAATACAATTAATTAATTAATCAAAGGTACTGGCTTCGAATGGTGTTGTGGGGTGCCGTTTGAAGATATGGTTCAGCCAATGGTACAGTACACTTCTTCCTGTATGGCCTGGTACTGCAGCCAATGGTCCAATGCACTTCTTGATTAAAGCATTGATTGAGAGTTAATAATTAAGTCACAGAAAAAGTCCCAGAAAAAAAGAAAGTGAGAAAGGCTGTAAAAAGTTATTAAAAGACACTACAGCAAATGCAGAAGCCGACATGAAGTGACTCTGGTAATTAGCTAACGGCTAATTGCTACAAGACACACTATGCTGGTAAATTCGTAATCTTTCGTAAAATTTTGATTAGCAGAGAAAAAATACATTTAAAATCTGCCAGTAATAAAAAGGAAACAATTAAGAGATTGTAAAAGTAGCTACTGTATATATATGATAAAAATGCAATCGGTAATAAAAACAGTTTAAAAAGTAAAGAACTGCTAACAGCTATAAACAGCATGCACTATGCAAATTCAGAGCAGTTGAGTCAGAGTTGCCAGATCCTCTAAGTTCATTCTCAATGAACAAAGTCATCACTCAAGATCGTTTAGTTAAAATCCTATCAGACAGCATATGTAAACGTTCATGTGTAAATAGGGTCATTGAAGCACAGTACAAGTCTTTAATTGACTAATTATCTGCTTTGTTTTAGTGTTCCAGGATGTGCATGTGATGATCTTCATTGGTTTTGGCTTTCTCATGACATTTTTGAAGCGATATGGCTTCAGCAGTGTGGGTATCAACCTACTGCTAGCTGCTTTCGGTCTGCAGTGGGGTTTATTGCTTCAGAATATCTGGCATATGGAAGATGGAAAGATCAAAGTCTCAATAGAAAGGTAAAGGAATTACCTCATACCTGTCTGACTGTCTTTCTTTCTATTTATTTATCTATTAACTACTCTAAGACAACTGGATTACTTTCTCAGGTCATTAACATCTCAAGGTTATGTCCCTTATCACTACAGTATGATCAATGCAGATTTCAGCACAGCGACAGTCCTCATCTCATTCGGTGCTGTTTTGGGGAAGACAAGCCCAGTGCAGCTACTCATCATGACTCTGCTGGAAATCACCACCTTTTGCATTAATGAACACATTGTCGGTAAATTACTGGAGGTGAGTTGCGCTAACTATTTATCTGCATATTTATTCATTCATTCATTTAAAGCTAGCAAGTAATGCAAGTAATGCAATACAGCATATTCAAATACATGATAATAATAATAATAATAATAATAATAATACATTACATTTATATAGCGCCTTTCACAAAACCCAAGGTCGCTTTACATTAATAGCACAATTACACAGATGCAGTAGATGAGTATTGAAAATGCTGAGAGAAAAGATAAGTTTTTAGATAAGTTTTAAACAGAGAGAGAGAGGTGAGGCGCAGAGAACGAGGGAGCGAGTTTCAGAGCAGGGGGGCAGCCACACTAAAAGCTCTGCCTCCCATTGTGGAAAGCCTAAACCTGCGAGTGACCAATAGACAGGAATCAGATGACCGTAAAGTGCAGGAGGGAGTGTAGTGATTGAGCAGACCAGACATATATGCAGGGCTTAAGCCATGCAATGATTTAAATGTTAGCAGTAGGATTTTATATTTGATGCGTTGATGGATGGGCAACCAGTGAAGTTGCTCAAGTACAGGAGTGATGTGTTCCCTTTTCCTTGTTGAAGTTAAAATCCTTGCAGCAGCATTTTGAATAAGCTGTAACGGCTGGAGAGTTTTAGATGGGAGGCCATGAAGGAGGGAGTTACAGTGGTCAAGCCGAGAGACCACAAATGCATGGACAAGTGTCTCAGCAGCCTTAGGGGATAGCAGCGGACGGAGACGTGCAATATTGCGTAAATAGCAAAAGGCTGACTTCGAGAGAGATCGAAGGACAGAAGACGATCAAAAAGAACACCAAGATTACGAGCAGAGACAGAAGGAAGGACCGAAACATCACCAATAAGGAGAACAGGGTTAGAAAGAGATGATAGAGCTGATTTTGTGCCAGTAAAGAGGAGTTCTGTTTTCTGAGTATTTAAGAGAAGATAGTTTGCCCGAAGCCAGGAATGTAGATCATTAAGACACCTAGTGAGACAGTCTGGGGGAAAGGAATCAGATGGCTTAAGACTGACATAAACTTGAGTGTCATCAGCATAGCAGTGAAATTTCAAGCCATAATGGCAGAAAATGTCACCAAGGGGAATTGTAGACGATGAACAATAGTGGCCCAAGAACTGAACCCTGGGGAACACCCTGACGAATGGGAACAGAGTCAGATACATGGCTCCCTATACGAACAAAATGGTGCCTATCGGTCAAATATGATGTGAACCAGGATAGTACTGAGTCAGAAAGTCCAATGTTAGAAAGTCTAGACAGAAGTAAGTTGTGGTTTACAGTATCTAAAGCAGCAGTAAGATCAAGTAGAAGTAGTATGGAGACCTGACCTTTATCGGCAACAAGAAGAAGATCATTAAGTACACATAAGAGAGCGGTCTCAGTACTGTGATGGGGACAAAATCCAGATTGAAAAGTTTCAAAAATATGGTTTCAGGACAAAAAGTCAAGTAGCTGAGAGGCTACAACTCTTTTGACAACCTTGGAGATGAAAGGGAGATTTGAGATGGGACGAAAGTTACCAAGCAGAAAACTATCAAGGCTGGGCTTTTTAATAAGAGGAGTAACAGCAGCTAGCTTCCACGAGGATGGAACACATCCAGTAGAGAGTGAAAGGTTGACGAGATGACAGATAGGCTCAGATACAGAAGATGCACATTACTGTAAGAGAGAGGTGGAAACTGGGTCAAGTGTTGAGGTAGTGGGCCTAGAATTAGTAATGATTTTGGAAATGAGAATTGAATCGACAGAAGAGAAGGAGGTAAGAGTACCGGACGGAGCTACAGATGTGAGAAAAGGAGGTTCAAATGGTGGAGCATCCTGTAGATCCCAGCAAATGTTTGAAACCTTGTCACTGAAAAAATTTAGAAAGGCAGTACACAAATCAGGCAGTGGCAGAATCATGCGGGGGGCGAAGAAGCTTATTAGCTAGGGAAAAAAGCCGCTTGGGATTCTGTCCAGCTTTCTTAAATACCTCAGAATACCTCAGCTTTTCTCAAATACCTCGCCTTATAATAAGATACATGTTCAGTAAAATCCAGAAAATGAACATGTAACCCCGAGTTCTTGTAACGCCGCTCCAAGCGCCGGCCCATAACCTTTAAGGTACGAAGCTCTGGAGAGAACCATGGGGACGTATGGGAGGAAGGCACAGATCTAGTTTTGATTGATGCAAGTGTGTCAAAGATATTTGCTAATGTTCTGTTATAGAATAACACCCCTTCATCTAGAGAAGAGAGTGAATTGATATATGAAAAATTGAATGAGTCGAGCAGAGCAGTATAGGAATATGGACTGACAGCCGGAACATTACGATAACAGAGTAGAACCTTAGACCGGGGCTTTGGAACAGGAAGAGAGACACAGCATGAAATGAATAAGTGATCAGATAGTGCAGTACAATGACCCGACACGTTACTGACAACTCCTGAGGTGGAACATATTACATCAAGAATTTGACCATGTTTGTGTGTTGGAAAGTCAACGTGTTGAGAAAGTCTAACATCGTAGAGCATAATATGGAGGAGGAAGATGAACTAGCGCAAGTGAGTACCTCACCAAGTTCTGAAAGAAAATCAGAGATGGAGCATTTGGGAGGACGATAGATGAGTAGAATGGAGATTGGACATGGGCCAACAACCTTCAAAGTCAGAAGCTCAAAGGATGAGACCTCATGAACATTGCATAGAGTCAAATTAACGGCAGAGTTAAACAAAACAGCTAGACCCCCACCTTGACCCGAACTTGGGGGAACAGTATAGTATTTAAATCCAGGGGGGGCAGCAGCATTCAAATGGACTTCAACAGTCCACTAAGTTTATAAAGTAAAATTTTACTGTTTATTTAACTGTAGATGTATTTCATTGATTGATAAAAGTTATCATACCTCTGTCCAGGGGCGGCATTAGACCCACTTTGCTGGGGTAAAGTGCCCCAGTTGCCGCACCCCACTAAAATCATGACAATACTGCAGTCAGTAAGAAAGTCATAAAGCTTTCGGTTTTATCCTGGATCGCAGAGCAGAACTACAGGACACACCACGCAAATTCCCTAAATTCTAATACACCGTATAATATGGCATCCACCATTATTGAATTAATACAGGATGCGATTAGTCAAAAACAGTAGAATAGGACAGAGGCAGGCTAGCTCTAATTGTGATGGCATGTCAACATTATCGTTTCCCTAGTTTTGGAAACTCGCTATTTGATTTTCAAAATGTCTTCCGACACAAGTCTGTCTGCAAAAATGCTGCAGAAGCACAACCCTAAATCAGAAAAAAATTTGGCACAGTCTGGAAATTGCAAATAGAGAAAATGCAGTATTTCTTACATTTACTTTTTTATTTAGTTATTAATTAATTTATTTTATTTATTTGATTTGAGTTTTTATTTAATTGCAGACAGCATGAACCCAAGATATTTCATGTTTTGTCTAGTCATCTTCATTTTACGTGTTAATAAACAACCATTTCTACATTTCAGGCCTGCAACTCATTCCAAAAAAAGTTTAGACGGTAAAGCATTTACCGCTTTGTAATGTTGCCAATCCTTTTCACCACACTTAAAAGATGATTTGGCAGTGAGGATACCAAGCAATTTAGTGTTTCAGGTGTTATTTTTTCCCATTCTTCCTGCAAACTCATCTTAAAGTGTGCAACAGTAAGGGGAAGGCATTGTCAATGTCAGATTTATTTCTGTAGCACTTTTTACAATGGAGATTTACAATTTTATATTATCTTCTTTTATCTAAACCCAATCCCAAATTGAGCAAGCCTAGGGCTGGGAAAATCTCCATAAACTTTATAAGGAAAAAACCTTGGGAGACCCAAGACTCAAAAAGGGACCTGTCCTCCTTGGGGGGGCTTAGATGTTATACTTAAAAATTAAATTAAGTTATCTAATTAATAAGTGTATAGTAATTGAATAAACAGAAGCTAAATAAATATTAACAGAGAGAACATATTTAAAGCTAAAATTAAAATATATAGAATTTAGAGAAAATGTTATAGTAAGAAGAGTACAATAAAGTAGAGAATATACAGCTTTAGGATTTAAGATAACAATGAAATTATATAAACACTGAATCACTGTAGGATCTGGAAAGTTTAGATGGCATGACATGCTCAGTCAACTGAAGGAGGGAGAGAAGTACTGCCCTCTGATGTGGTCTGAGTAACAGTGTCACATTTTCTGTGTTTCAAAATTCTCCACACATTCTCTACTGGGGACAGGTAAGGACTGCCTGACAGGACAGCCATAACTTTGTAATGTGTACAACATGTGGTTTTGCATTGCCTTGTTCAAAAATGCACGGACGTCCCTGGAAAATATGTTATCTTGAAGGCAACATGTGCTGCTCTAAAATCTCTGTGTACTTTTTCTGCATTAATGCTCCCATCACAGAAGTGTAAATGACGTTTATCAAGGGCACTGACACAACCCATACCATAACAGACCTTATTGCTGATAAAAGTCTGTTTGGTCATTTTTTGTCTTTGATCTAGGTCACATGCTGTTAAATTCTTCCAAAAAATACTTGGAACACTGATTCGAGTGACCACAGTATCATTTTCCACTGTGTGATGGTCTATTATTGACATTAACAATGGCCATTATTTTTTTACCTTATTAGCCATAAATTGTCCCTGTCCCACTTTTTTGGAATGTGTTGCAGGCTTGAATTGCAGAAATGGATGTTTATTAACAAATAAAGTGATGTTGACCAGACAAAACATGAAATATCTTGGGTTCATGCTGTCTGCAGTAAAATAAAGCCAAAGTAAATGTAATACACACTGCATTTATTTAATTAGCATTTTCCATACCTTCCCAACTTTCATCTGAATGGGAGATGGGATATCTGTCCTGTCCTTGGTAACGATAACTGGAGGACTGTCTGACACGAACAGACATGCAAATGGTGAACTGTGTGTGAGCTGCTAAATAGCAGAAGACATAGTGGAATCTCTTATTAATTTTACTACAGATATCCTTTGAGGCAAAAATGGTATGTTGTTGTTTAAGTACTGTTTTATGATGTGATATTCTATTTAGATATCTGATTGAATGATAAATATTTTAGTGAATATTATTAGAAATAGACTATATTAAAAAAATCTAATTAGGTAAAATGCCTTATCAATTCATTGGAGGTTAACCCAATCATGGTCATAATATCCAATCCATTATCAGAGATTTTGCAGAATCAGAGATTGTATTATTCATAAATATAATAATTATGAAAATGTTTAATTAAAAATTTAATTAACTAAATAAATCTTATTTATTCTATGTTATAAATACAAAATAGGGTCAGACATTTTCTATTCACTAATCAAATAAAACATGTATGTATAAAACTTGTAGTGGATGGTGGTGAGGTTGGGTGGGGTTGGGGCTGGAGAGTTGGTGTATGAACGGCAGATGGGTGCCCCACATTTTTCCACATTTAAGGTGGAAAGTCTAGGCACTATGTTATCACAATTTCCAACATCTTTCCAAAAGCTTGAGGAGCTCCCACTTTTGGTCAGAGCCAGTTTCAGGGTAATGGAGAAATGGACATATATCTTCTATTTAAAAGAAAGTCAATCATGCAGCAAACAAGGTAATGACAGCCTATGACAGTTATTTGACAGTCTAGTTTTGGCTAGACACATCTAACTGTATAACCTCCCAAACCCAAACCTCCCATTGAGATGACCATAATTAAATTAGCAAAGACATCAGTTACTGTACATTTGCAAAAAAAAACTTTGTGCTAGCTAGTCAAATGGGCCTTGATAATGCAAGCTTGCAAAATGAGTAACAGTATAGCCAATATAAAAGTAAACTGCTCATTTTGCACACCTGTGTTATCTAGCTAGCATGACATGTTGATGCAAAGACAACATCATAATTTCACATGTAGTATTATGCTGCAAAGCAGTCGGAGCATTGATCAGGGGGATAAGAAGACCGAAACTGGAAGAAGGAAAATCAGAAATAATGCAACATGAAGGGAAAAGGAAAGGCGCATAAGAACAGAGAGAAAGAGACAACTGAGCAAAAAAGGGAAAGGAGCATCAGATGGACAGTGTTTTGGCTAATGATGGTGCAAAACTGCAGATGTTTAGATTGTTTCTGGTTTATTTGTTCAAGAAAATGCACCTATGCTGATGTAATAATTAATTACTTTAGTGTTAAAAGTGTTGGCAGGTTACAAAGTTGTTTCTTCGTGAAAGTCTCAGTATTGCACTTGTATTAGATTGTCCTTTTTCATTGTTTCGTTTATGGTATTAATTTAGAAATGTGGCACTTTGCAAATGACTTCATAAATCACACTCCTGCCACAAAATAAATATATTCACACTGACACTTGGACCATTAACTAGAAACACAGAAACTGCATATTATTTAGGCAAACACACAAATAAAACCAGATAAGACATCGTTGCTCAACTGAAAATATATTGTTAGTATAGTGTTACCAAGATTGCACATTGACACACACAAGTTCTTATGCTATAGTGCTATGAGAATAGCTCAAACAATAAAGAACTGTACCAATACCAAACATATAACAACCATTTAAGCATAAAACAATACAAAACAACATATAATATAGAATTATGATAAGCTTTACTAAACTTTTAAAAATCAGAAGAGTTCTTGTTAGTGGACTTCAAATGTACTGATGAAAACAGGTCTTAAATATAGCGTGATTTCGCTAATTTAATACTTTATACCTCTTCTGTTAGGAATTGGTAGTATACTGTACAACCTTTTTGATTATTAGAACATTGTTACACCACAAAATACTATAATATTAAACATTAGCTTTGATATAATAGGTATATGTACTACTACTATAATTCTCAGGCATTGATATCTTATAGGGAAAATATGGCCAAAAATTAAATCCAAACAGCATTGATGACATGGACACTTATTGCTTATGTACATTAGACTTTTACTGTAGCTCTAGTGCAAAATACTTCAAACATCAAACATTTGTTGGCTGATGTGCCATATTTGGGATAAAGAAGGATGGTCTACATTTGTTTCTTTATTATATACAAAGTATTTTTTGCTCTTTTGTGTGCAGGCATCTGATATTGGTGCCTCTATGACCATACATGCGTTTGGTGCTTATTTCGGTCTGGCTGTTGCTCGTGTACTGTATCGCCCAGGACTTCGTAATGGCCATGAGAATGATGGATCTGTCTATCACTCTGATTTATTTGCAATGATCGGTATGTTCATGCCCCCTCCACACACACACAATCAGTGTTCTGTAATGGTTTGACTTATTTACATTATAGAAATTTTTCATTCTATGTAAATTCCATGCAAAAATGTACTGTCTTGTATATTCTGTCCTATTAGTGATTAAAGAGCCTCAAACGGCATATCTCTTCTAAAGCAATATGTTGCTGATTCAACTACAAATGTTTAAAATTATAAATTGTGCATCACAAGTAAAAAATTTTATAAACATAGTGGTGCTTTGAAGTTGTGAAACCTTTAGAATTCTGTTATTTCTTTCATAAATATAATGCCTGAAAATTACTCAGATTTTTTCCCAAAAATTTCCTAAAAAGTAGATAATGAGAACTAAAGTTTCCAACAATGATCCCAACTATTATCGTGCTCCATTTTATTGAGAAAATATCCTTTACGTATTAGTGAGTTGGGCAAAAGTATGTGTAACTTGCAACTTACGTTTCCTGTAACTGTTTGATCAGTCCTTGCACACCGGCTTGGAAGGATTTTAAGAGAGCCCATTCCTCTGTACATTACCTCTTAGAAACTCTGGGATTTTGGTGGGATTTCCTCACATTAGCTGCTCGCCTCTTCAGGTCCTTCCACCACATTCCGATTGTATTAAGGTCAGGACTGTACTTGTCCATTTCCAAAACATTAACTTTTATTCTTCTTTAACCATTCTTTGATAGAACGCTTGGTGTCTTAGGGTGTTTGTCTTGCTGCATGACCCACCTTCTCTTCAGTTCAGTTTCATGGACATATGTCCTAACATTTTTCCATTAAATTCCTGACATCATTTCAGAATTAAACTGTTCCATCAATGAATAGCAAGCCGTCCTGTCCCAAATGGCATCAAAACAGGCCAACCATGACATACTTACCAACCACCATGTTTTTCCATATGGGATAAGGTTCTTAATGCTCGAATGCCCCCAAGTGTTTTCCTTTCTCCAAACCTAATTGGCTTTTCTTTAAGCAAAAAGTTTTCTATTTTGGTCTCATCTGTCCATCAAAACATTCTTCCAAAAGCCCTTCCTGGCTTGCCCGTGATCCTTCAGCAAACTGCAGACGAGCAGCATGTTCTTTTTGGAGAAGCATGTGGCTTTTCTCTCCTTGCAACCCTGTCATGCAGACATTGTTGTTCAGCATTGTTTCTTCTCGGAACTTACATTAACGATGTGAGAGAGGCCCTGCCCAGTTGCTTAGAGTTACCCTGTGGCGTCCCTTTGTGACCTTGCCACTATTACACAATACACGCCGGTTGATACCACTCCTGGGGAGGGTAAAAAACCAATTGCTTGAATTCCTCCATTTTGTACACAATCCTGTCCTTGACTGTGGATTGGTGGAGTCCAAACTTTTTAGAGATGGTTTTGTAACCTTTTCCAGCATGATGAGCATCAACAATTCTGAGGTCCTCCTGAGAAATCTCCTTTGATCATGCCATGATACACTTCCACAAGCATGTGGACTATTATAGATCCCTGTTCTTTAAATAAAACAAGGTGCCCACTCACACCTGATTGTCATCCAATTGATTGAAAACAACTGACTCCAATTTCACCTTAAAATTAACTGCTAATTCTAGAGGTTCTCATACTTTTGCCAATCACTAATATGTAATATTGGATCATTTTCCTCAACAAATACATGACCAAGTATAATATTTTTGTCTCATTTGTTTAACTGGGTTTTCTTTATCTACTTTTAGGACTTGAGTGAAAATCTGATGATGTCTTAGGTCATATTTATGTAGAAATATAGAAAATTTTAAAGGGTTCACAAACTTTGAAGCACCACTGTACAAAAATGAGAAGGTGAAACCATGCTATTGAGGGGACAATGCCCCCTTTTGAAAAACTGTAATTGTTTTTAACCAGACTACATGTCACAATTATTTTCACCTCTATATTTAGTACTTTATGCAACCTCCCTTTTACTTCTCTTCTGCTGACACAACTTCAAACATGGAAAATAGAGAGCAAAGACTCTAAGAGCACTCCTCAATGCAGGATTTCACCACATATTCCAGGGCATTTAATCTATTCATGTGGAATCTTCTCAGTAAAGTTTCAGTAATGCTTAATCTAATTATTTAGATTTGTTATTTATTATATGTTTTAAATACTATATCCCATTGTGCAAACATAAAATCATTATAAATTATACAGTATACAATGCAATAAAGGATACCTTTCCTTATTTTGATGTCAGTGTGAGGTTATGTAAACCATTCAATCACTTCATTCAAATGGCATTGCCTAGAAATGTTTTAAAGCTATTCAATAGGTTTCTTAAATACATAAAGTTATGAAACCTGTACAATATATATGGTTTGATGCATCATGACAGTTTATTTCAGTCAATAATTGAAACTCTATTTTCACGTATACTTTACTAATACATTACATATAACATTACATATATGTATGTTATATGTATGGAATATTTTGATAAGTACTTCTGTTTTATTGCCCCTTATATAGCCTTTTCTGACGGACATACTAATGAAGCACATACAACAGTAATTCAGCTATATTTTACCCATTTGTGTCTATAGGTACTGTGTACCTGTGGATGTTCTGGCCAAGCTTTAACTCCGCTATTGCTGAGTCTGGAACACCACAGCTCACTGCCATCATTAACACCTACTTCTCTCTTGCTGCTTGTGCACTTGCTGCCTACGCTACTTCCAGTCTGGTGGAGAAAAGGGGCAAACTTGACATGGTGAGAATCAATTAATTAAGCTAGGGACTTTGTCTGAAACAACTTGCAAGGACTATATTTCAACCAACTGATAGCCCTCAGATTTGAAAAAGGTTTCATTAAAAATGAAAATTAAAATGGCAAACATACTTTGTAAACTATAACAAATTCCATAATTGTGATCTAGTACAGTATTATACTAACATAATGATGACACATAAAAGTATAATACAACGTAATGTAAAGTTGTACACCATTCATACAGTACACCCATACAGCATTTTTGTTAATTATAATAATGTTACTTTATGTTCAGTAAACTAAATTTAAAAATACTGAATACAAACTTACAATTAAACTTCTATGTAAATTTCTTGAATTTCTTATTTTTTTTACACCACATTTTTTTGGTCAGAGGGGGCACCAGCACCTATCCCCAGAAAACTCCCTCAAACAGCCGCAGACAATCATGTATGCATGTCTGTGCCACCCGAGTGTCTCTGATATGAGGATGCTATATTTAAATAAGCTATTTCATTATTACAGTGATTTTCTGATTATTTGAGACATCAGACCACAAACATACACAGTGAATATGACTTCAGAAAATAAAAAAACAACAGAAACACAAATAATTGTTAAGAAAATTAAAACAAGAGACAGTGATATGTGCTCGTTTCCTACTATAGGTTCACATTCAGAATGCAACTCTGGCTGGTGGAGTTGCTGTGGGAACGTGTGCTGATATGAGCATCGCACCATTCGGAGCCATGCTGATCGGCATCGTTGCTGGAATCATTTCCACGCTTGGTTTTAAATTCCTTTCTGTAAGTATTATAACATACATCATTTATCAGAGTGACACAGATCTTTGGGTTAGCAAAATTAGGGTCACCTGCTGTTCCCCATTTAACATACAATACTTAAACCTATGGTGGTGATAATTATAGTATCAGGGTTTGGAACTGTTTTGCTGCACCTTGGCCAGGACAACTTGATGGATAAGTGATTTTTGAAAAATACCAGCAAATTTTACAGAAAAATAATATGCCATAGGTCTCTGCACTGAATCTCAAGAGAATGTGGTTCATGCAGCAATACAACAATCTTAAGCACACAGGTCGTTCTGCCAAAGAATGGTTGAAGAAAAATAAAATTTACATTTTGGAATGCAAAAGGAAATGTTCTGACCTTGATTCAGCTGAAATATTGTGGAATCACCCTAAGTGATCCGCTCATGTGAGCTGAAGCTGTTCTGTGTGGAGGAATGGGCTAAAATTCCTCCAAACTGATGTGCAGGACTAAACAACAGTTGCTGGAAACATTTAGTTGAAATTACTGCCGCACAAGGGGTCACGCCGTAAACTGAAATTTCACGTACGGTGCCACTCACAGATATGTACGTAATATGAGTTATTTTTGTAAATAATGGGTTTTGTTTATTTACTTTTAGGACTTTGTACTTTTAGGACTTTTTGGACTCTGATGATATTTTAGGTCATACATACACAGAAGTTTGTTCTCAAAAAGTATTGTCATACATTCAAGCACCATTGTATGGTTTGGGAAATGCCTGAAATAAATAATTGACAGTGAGACACATTCCACTATTTTTCACTAGGTGCACCACAAAACCCCAATGATGAATTTGTCATTGAGGTTTTGTGGTGCACATAGTGGAAACAGTGGAAGTTATACTTTTCATGTTTTAATAATAGTGTGAGCAGTTAATTAATTAAAGTCCATATGGTTTATACATGAAATAGGAAGATTGGTTTAAGGCACCCACACAAAAAATGTAAATGTTTGCAGTGGTGTTTTGTAGATAATAAAGAACATAGTTTGGGGGTGTCCAATGTGAACAGATGATGGAGACCATTTTTCCATCGGTGATTGTGACATGAAGACTGTTTCATACATCATAACAATATAATCATATTATCTTTTACTTGTTTTTTATTTCCTTTGTAGCCCATCCTGGCATCTAAGCTGGGAATTCAGGACACGTGTGGGGTTCATAACCTGCATGGTATGCCTGGGATTTTGGGTGGCTTGGCTGGCATTGTAGCTGTAGCACTGGGCAAAAAAGAAAAGTAAGTACAGAGTCACAAACACACACACACAAACACTCAGAGCATGTTCTACAAATTTGAACAAACACCCACTATGAGGTCCTGAAATTTTTTCAAAGGAGTAAAAGCATTTAAAATATCTACAACTTTATAGTCAGCTCTATGAAATCTCAAAATTCCCTTAGAATGCTAACATAAATTAACATTAACAGAGGTGCAATCACTGGACAAACAGAAACTACTGTAAATTAAAAGTTTTAGCCCTAAACATTACTGTGTGAAATCTTTTTACAACTGGGACTGTGGTAGCCTAGTGGGTAAGGTACTGGACTATGGACTATGGACTATGGACCAGAACGTCCAGGGTTCAAATCCCACCTCTGCCAAACTGCCACTGTTGGGTCCTTGAGCAAGACCCTTAACCCACAATTGCTTGGATTGTAAGATTGTATCAATTGTAAGTCGCTCTGGATAAGGGCATCTGCTAAATGCTGTAAATGTAAATGTAAATGTACAATACAGCACTGTTTCAAAGCTGCTTTGCAAAGATCTAGGCCCACAGCCCCAAATGAGCCAGACTGGGGTGATGACAGTGTCAAGGAAAATATCTAAATGAGGAAGAGAGTTTGGGAGGGCCAAGCCTCAAAAAGGAATCTACCCTCTTAGGGCAGCCTAGATGCTATATTAAATAAAATTACCCACATAATAAAGTAATTATAGTTTAAATACAGTGGCATAATAATTAAAATTGGGAATATAAGAAAAAATAAATTATGTGATTATGTGTTCTTATTAGTTACTTCTTAAAGTAAGTGTGTAGGAATTGGATTGAGTAAATATAATGATCACTCAGACGAGTCAATAATTGTAAAATTGTAAATAATTAAGTATACCACCATAATAATAAAGTAATAAAGTATGGCAGGTTAACAATGCTGAAGTATCAGATGTAATATTGTGCTAGTTCTGATGATTGAGGCAGTACGCACATAGCGTTACATACAGTTAGCTCAAATATTGTCCCAGGGATTGTGGTGGTGAAGTGGTTAAGGTACTGGAATTTGGACCTGAAGGTCCAGGGTTTAAATCCAAAGTCTGCCAATCTACCACTGTTAGGTAACTGAGCAAGGCCCTTAAGCCAAAGTTACTTGCATTGTATTGGTTTGTCAAATCTCTCTGGATAAGAGCATCTACTAAATGCATGTGACCAGAGATCAAATCATTTCATGGAAAAAAAGCAATCATATTATTATCTATTTTGATACCTAGTGTTAATATTAGATCTATGTTATGGTTGCAGCATTGCGTAGATCCCATCAAATTCTGAGTGATACCCATGGATTCTAACGTACAGTCAAATGCAATTTAAGTGGATCTTGAGTAGATATTAAAATCACCTACAATAATCAACGAAAGTACTAAGCAGGAAAGACATTAACAAATTCCTGAAGAATTTTGTAATAGAGATAAGATTGAAAAAGTTTGATTTTTTTCTCACATATCACATGATGATTCATATTAAGACTGAATATTTAAAACATATTTGCCATTCATTTATATTTAGCAGTAATCCCTTTGTCAAAATCAAGTTGTATCAAGACGGGGAGGATTAATTTAAAGCTAAATATTCATCAGGTCTTGTCCAAGTTTCATTAAGATAAGTGTAACTAATCATCAGTGATATATTAATTTAAAATAACTGCTTTAGTTGTAAGTAATCAAATGTTAAGTAATTATGGTTTTAGTTTAAGGCTCTTGTGAGCTAATTTTAGCATTTTGATTATGTTGCCCAATCATGATCCACTTGCACTCCCATGTGGGCATTACCGGAGCATGGCATTACTGTCTATGGCAGTCAAGATTTGCTACAATCATACTTCTATCACTGACCCTTGCTAATGTCTGGATATGTTACTATAAAACTGCAATTTGCTCTGGTTTAGCTACAAGTATGGTGGTATGGATTACTATTAAACCATATCTGTCCCGTAAGATGGACTTCAAAGAAATCTTTCACAAATAGGTCAGATCTTTTTGTAGACCTATTTTATGCACAAATAAAATGGCCCTGTTAATGTGACTTAATTTTTCAAAGCTTTTAAAATTTTAAAGCTTTCAGCTTTCAGAATTAATCAGTTTATTATAAAGCATAGTTTATAGAACATAAATCTATTAAATAAATGCATTACATATTCATGATTTCAAAACTGGGCAAAGGAATCATAGTTTATATTGTTGGCACCTTGGGAAACAAATATTTTCTTGCATAGTTAATTTCTGCTGACAGTAATGGAAAATCCAGTGTTACTTTGCACACAATCACAATAAGTACCGGTAAGGATATAATTATGTGGCTGGAATAAAGTGTCATGAACAAGAAACAAGAGAAGCAATCAACAGTTAAGTGTGAATGTATGAAATAATGAAAACAGAAACCTACAAGGTCAGGTAAATGTCAAGAATGTGGGCAGCTAAAGAGGTTTTGTCATGATGATGCAAGCCCTCCAGCTTGCATCATTCTGCTTCTGATTCTAATTCAACTCCCTCTATCTCTCTTTCCCACCTGCTGTAGCTTTTCTATAAATACCCAATTTCCTGTTCACTTCCTTGTCTGGCATTTCACTGACCTGGTTTGTCTTGGGTCCTGCATGCTCCTGTCTCCCTGCCTGGTTTACATTACATTTACATTTACAGCATTTAGCAGACGCCTTTATCCAGAGTGACTTACGATTGATACAGTCTTACAATCCAAGCAATTGTGGGTTACGGGTCTTGCTCAAGAGGAACAGTGGCAGCTTGGTGGGATTTGAACTTCTGGTCCAGAGACCAGTACCTTACCCATTAAGCTACCACAGTCCCTGGTTGGTCTCCTTTGTCTTTGTCTGGTTTAGTGTGTTCTTTGTAGCTCTGTCTTGTGTAGTAGTATTGTTTGTTAGTCTTAATTTATGCTCTGTTTGTATTTAGCACTGTTTGTTAGCATTGTCTCTGTTTTGTATTCTTTATCTGTTAGCTCTGTGTTCCACCTTGTGCATTGTGAATAATCCTTCTCCCTTGCACTTATGTCCACCTCAGTCGTCTTCTATTTATACTTGTGACAGGTTTTAATGGAGTAAACATGGTAAATAGTTGATGAATTATGTAGCTGAAGCAGAAACATTTAACATATCTCTATCAGTGACACGTCCCTGCTATTCATGTCTTTAAAACAGTGAATTCATTTATTTTGTTTTATAGTCTTAGCATTTACTTATTTCATTATCTGATATGTCACATATGTTTGAATTTCTTACCATTATTAGTTTCATTATGTGTTAATCCCTTAATTTTCCCAATCATTAGCATCAATCCAGGCTATCAAGCTGCTGCTCTGGCTTCGTCTCTTGGTTTTGCCCTTGTTGGAGGAGCCCTCACAGGTACGTAAATGCAAGCCCACAAGTTTAAATCTTAATTCAGTTAAAATTCATTTAGTGTAGAACAGTTGTTCAGTGTGTTATATTTTCATTCCATTCAAAGAGGAATCATACCTAACAGTGATTTAAAAACCAATGTCAGTGAAATAAACAAATAGAATCACGTTTGGCTCCTGCTTGGCTAAAGCCTATAGGCACAGCAGATACAGTGATGCTTGAAAGTTCATGTGCCTTTAACATTTCCTGTATTTGTGCATACAAATGACCAAAAACAGCATCCGTTTTTCACAGAAGTCTTAAAAATAGATAAAGAAGCATAATGAGAAACAAATGAGATAAACATATTATACTTGGTCATTTATTTTATTGAGAAAAATTAAATATATCCAATATTACAATATCTGTGACTGGGAAAAGTATATGAACCTCTGGGATTAGCAATTAATATTTGAAGGAGAAATTAAAGTTGGGAGTTTCGGTCAATGGGGCGCCAGTCAGGTGTGAGTTTTTAAAGAACAGGGACAGATCAATGTCTTGTTTGTGGAAGTGTATCATGTCACAAAGAAATTCAAGACCATTGTTACTCTCCCCACTAGTGGTCGACTAATAAGGGTCACTCAAAGATCACAGTGTATAACAGCTCACTAGGTCACAAAGGAACCCAGGATAAAGGACTCTCTCAGAATACGTTATGTTAATGTCCATGAGTCTACAATCAGGAGAACACTGAACAACTGTGGAGCACATGGCAGGGATGTACAGAGAAAACCACTGCTGTCCAAGAAGAAAATTGCTGCTTTCTGCAGTTTGCTCAAAATACACTATTAGGAAACATGTTTTTTAAATGAATGAGACAAAAATATAACTTTTTGGTTTGAATGAGAAGCATTGAGTCTGCAGAAAATAAAACCTCCGTGAAGTTCTCAACTTCAGTGCTCAGAATGATCCACCACCCAAATAGTACCTGATCTGTGGTGTTCCTGTGAGGGCCCTGAATATTAGAGAAGAGAGTAAAGGAGTTTAACAATGTATGTAGAGAAACATATGGACAACAATCTGTAATTGTAGAACAACAAAGTGCTTCTATTTGGTGAGTGAAACTGATAAAATGGACAAATAGTGTAGAAACAAGGTGTACCTATATATACCATACAATATACAATCTGTATTGCATATTAAAATGTAATTTTTATTCAGAACTTGTTCAAAACTTATTTTTTAATGATTTATTACATTTTGCAGAAATATTTCATATTTTAGGTTGTGAGATGAAGAGGTTGCATTTTATTTCAGAAAAACAGCTAAGAGTATAATTTGACCTGTGGTGTCCAACCTTATGTATAAGACTTTAGTTTGTGGCATATACTGTTTTCATACAAGTGTAGCTGTGCATAAGGTGCCCTTATTGTATTGTGTTGTCAAGTATGGTTAATACTGTTCTATGTATATTGCCGTGTGCTGCACATTTCATATTGTGGATGTTTAGCTGTGTGATTACACTGTTGTACTCTTTGTATTGTAGAATTTTGTAACTAACAAGCACCACTGTGATCCTGGAAGCTCAACATATCATCACATGTTTTACAAAGAAATAGATAGAATGATGATTACTGTTGGTTTGGTGTTTGGTTTATCACAGGCCTCATAATGAAGATGCCGTTCTGGGGACAGCCACCTGATCAGAACTGCTTTGATGACTCCATCTACTGGGAGGTGAGAAAACAACACAAATGTTCAACAAAGAAACATAATCTTAATGAAATAATTTTCTGTGATTCTTCAATGTTCCATCCTTGGTATTCAAAATTTGGCCAAGCCCAGTGCTTAAACAGTAAATGATAATGATTAATAAAAAGTCAGAGCTTGTACTAACAACAGCAATCTGCATGAAGTTAGTACTTGTAGGCAGTAATAGTAACATCTCTGAGTGTCTGTGGCGCAAATATGTATCCATTAAAGAGTTATGAGTGGATGCATATTGTGTAGAATAATGCACATTTAATTTTTTTATTTTTTTATTTTATTATGAATGGTCAACATTTCAAAAACATAACCTCATAACCAGCTATCAAACTTCAATAATTCAATGCCAGTGAGGCTAACACTTTTTTTTCAGTACAATAAACAGTACATACAATCTACAAAGAAAAAACAAGAATTTTGTTATTATGTAAAGAGGCTTTTTATTAAGAAACACAACTAACTGTAGCTCCACTGTAGGGATACAAGAGCACTATCCTCCACTCGTTACCTGTATTAATGGCACCTGTTTGACCCCATTATCTGTATAAAAGACACCTGTCCACAGCCTCAAACAGTCAAGCCTCAAACTCAACCATGGTCAAGACCAAAGAGCTGTCAAAGGACACCAGGAAGAAAATTGTAGACCTGCACCAGGCTGGGAAGAGTGAATCTACAATAGGCAAGCAGATTGGTGTGAATAAATCAACTTTGGGAGCAACTGTAAGAAAAGGAAGACATACAAGACCACTGATCAATCTCCCTCGATCTGGGGCCCCACGCAAGATCTCATCCCGTGGGGTCAAAAATGATCATGAGAACGGTGAGCAAAATCCCAGAACTACACAGTGGGACCTGATTTTTGACCTGCAAAGAGCTGGAACCAAAGTAACAAAGGCCACCATCAGTAAACACACTATGCCGAGAGGGACTCAGATCCTGCAGTGCCAGGCGTGTCCCCCTGCTTAAGCCAGTCCCTGTATGAAGTTTGCCAGAGAGCATATGGATGATCCAGAAGAGGATTGCGAGTATAAATCATGTAGTCAGATGAAATCAAATAGAACTTAAAAACCCACTGGAGGAAGAAAGAATGCTGAGTTGCATCCCAAGAAACACCATACCTACTGTGAAGCAATGGTGGTGGAAACATCATGCTTTGGGGCTGTTTTTCCACAAAGGAGATAGGACGACTGATCAGTGTTAAGGGAAGGAATGAACAGGGCCATGAATCGTGAGATTTTAAGCCAAAACCTCCTTCCATCAGTGAGAGCATTGAAGATGGAACGTGGCTGGATCTTCCAGCATGACAATGATCCCAAACACACCGCTCGGGCAATGAAGGAGTGGCTCCATAAAAAGCATTTCAAGGTCCTGGAGTGGCCTAGCCAGTCTCCAGACCTCAACCCCATAGAACATTTGTGGATGGAGTTGAAAGTCCGTGTTGGCCCAGTGACAGCCCCAAAACATCGCTGCTCTAGAGGAGATCTGCATGGGGGAATGGGCCAAAATACCAGCTACAGTGTGTGCAAACCTGGTGAAGACTTATAGGAAACGTTTGACCTCTGTCATTGCCAACAAAGGTTATGTTACAAAGTATTGAGGTGAACTTCTGTTATTGACCAAATACTTATTTTCCACCATGGAAAGTGATCAGTGAAATCAGTGAAAGCTGTTTATATTGACTTTTAGGTAATTTGTGGGGGCACAGGGCACGTCACCAACCACAGAGATGGTTCCAGTGCAGTCCATCGCGCTCACTCTCTCTCACATGCATGCACACACGCGCACACACACCAAGGAAACCTTGATGAACCTTGAAACTGGAGTACCTTGATGAAACCCACACAGATGCTGCAAAATCCACACAGGCACTGGTGAAGGCTATGACATAAACCTAGATCTCTGGAGCAGTTAGGTAACAGCTCTAACCACTGAAACACAGTACTGCCTTTCTGGACAAAGTCAGAAAGTCATGCAGTACTCAGATGAAAGAAACCATAGTTATGATAGAGCAAAATACCAACTTGGCTAAAATTAACTGGAACAACCAGACTGTGGTAAAGAGATGAAGTTCGGGTCTTTTGACTCTGTTAATACATTTTTTAATGTTTATTTTATTTATTTATTTATTTTGCCTGCAGGTACCCGAGGAAGAAGAGGCAGAAGAAAGTCTCACTCACACTGAACACTCTAAACACAAAACAGAGGCATAAACCTGACATTAAAACTCTCACACATAATACATCCAAATACAGAACCAGCTCAGAGGACACACATTACCAAATCATTTACTCAGCTCAATTACATAGTAAATACATCTCTGAAGCAACTTTCAACTAAGCTGAGCTTTTGGAGAGTGCTGGGATTTGAAGTCACAACACCTCTCACTAGCACAAATACTTTAATTGAAAAGGCATGAGCAATAATGTATAGAAAAAGATGATGATGACAAGGAAGAAGAGTGTCTTATTCAAGTGCCTTTTAATACTCAAGATCCCTTAAAAATAAGACTTAACGAAGATTACTTAAACACTTAAGGAATAGAATAAAACTAAAAGAAAGAAGTGAAAGAACAAAAACCAAAAAAGCTTTTGGCCATGATCAAGATGTAGGGATGTTCAAGTGCAATGTTTTATAAGCCTATCTTCAATGTGATACTGATGTCAACAATATGAGCTGATACCTGATAATCCAGCACCAATGTCCTAAAAATAACTGGAGTCTATTACCTGTAGCCTTCTGTTACTAGTTCTGAAAAATGTCACAGATGCGATGGCAGCAGGTTTTTTTTTCTTTCTTTTTCATAGTATCTTCTATTCACATACAGCACATTTAACATCACATAGTCACTCCATAAAGTGCAACCATGGATCAGACCAGAAATGTCTGATTTCTGATCCAAATTAATTCTACCAATATTGGTACTCCTAATTATCAGGTTAGTTAATTCCTGTGCATGTCAATCAAGGAAGGAACAAATAACCGATTCCCCACTATACACTGGCTTACATTACGTAAGGTCACTAACATTAAAGTGTGTATTGCATTATTATGTATTCTATATAGATAGCTATTGCTTTTAATTTTTGTTTTTTAACTATTAGCTTAAAACTTTCTGCCTTTTATGAACTATTTAGACGACCTTATTAAATCTGTGCTTTAGTATTATCCTTTGTATCTGTTATTCTTTAATTTCTAAAGCACTTCATGATTGACAGTCTCTCTCTTCTGCTTCTCATCAGGTTGGGTCCAAAAGTCTGGACCCCCCACCAAGTAACTAATTATATTTCATGATTTCATTTTATTTCATTAGTTACTCTGAATGCTTTTTGTGAGAAATCATATTTCTCAAACAGTACTCCACCATCCATCGCTACTATAATTCCACTATATTTTCTTCCTGCTGGCTAAAAGCTGTAGAGACAGTAACACAATACACTGAGAAGTTGGCTAACTGAGCCACTGTACAGAATATCACAAGTAACAATGTACAAGCTAAGTAAACAATAATATGAAACTATAAGTTATAATAATTTATTCACTTTTTTAATCTGACTGTAAGAGAGCTGACTGACTTAATATGATTTACACATCTTATATTTAAAATGATACACTTGCATTTATATCACTTGTTTACTATCAGCATAGTTAAAACAATGTAGACGTTTTGACAGCATTATACAATATTACAAGAATGTAGTTTCATTTTAAATAAATTTGTTTCAACCAACTTTCCTGTATTACTCCAAGAATCTTTTTTGCTGCATTCATTCCAAAAGTGATATAAGGAAATTAGTGTTTCCTATGTTCAATATTGTACCAAGGTATGGGCTTGGTTGTAGATATCCAAAATTAGATTGTGTATTTCATCTGATATTTCAAATTGGTGACTGAACAGACCCAGCCATTTCTGGGTACTTTTTCAGCACCTTTATGTAGCACACTGTGGATCTATTTTGGAGATGAGAATTTTATGTATATAAACTTGGCACAGTGAAACAGTGGTTTGTTCTGTCACCTTACAGCTCTGTAGACCCAGCTCCAGCTAAGTATATGACAGTTACATCTGTGTATGTGCATGTTGTAATTTTGTTTAAACTTTGCAAACTTCAAATCGTGCTCTATCGACCCCCCGGTCCCCAGAGGATTGGCAGTCCTCTGGTTCTATTAGGAAACCTAACTACGGATGGAAATTCATGTCCACGGTTATCTAACCAGGCTCAGCTCTTTGGCCTGACTTGCACACTATCACCTCCAACATATAAAAACATCACAGAGCAGGCAACTGTCTTGATGTTCTCTTCACCAAGAAAACTCTTCCAAACTTGCAGATTTCTTCACACCACTTCCACTCACTCTACTATTACAGTTACAATCAAATTAAACTTAAACTTTGTCTTGTTCTTCTATTCTAGCGTTCTCCAACTTTACAATCTTCAGACAATTCTCAGCACTTCCTGCTGACACAACCACTGCACCTCACTGCACAACCTTCTATAAGTCCCTGGACCCTCTCTGTCCTGTTATCTCAATGCCAGCAAAACCAGTATTGTCCACTCCCCGTCTAACCAATATTCTGTGGTCTCATAGATCGAACCTTTACAGTGCTGAGATAAAATGGGTGGAAACTTCCCAACAGACCTGGCTGTCTGGGTCTCAAGCACTACTTGCCTCACACAGCGAAAATATTTTTTTCAACTCAAATAAACTCCTGCAACTCAAAGAGAAGTAGATTCTCTACCATCTTTTTCTTACTCAGCCCATCTCTTACCTCACCTACATCCTTACTTACAGCTGATGATTTCATGACCCATTTTTCACAATAGGTGGCCAACATTGTCAACCTTCTGTAACACGTTGAAAGGTGAACAGACCCATGTGCATCGTTTCACTTTCTTAATATTAAAACAAATTATTGATGCTGAAGTGGTGACACTAATGACCACAAATCATATGACAACATGCCTTCTGGATGCAGTACCATCTCTATTTCTCTTGGCAATTTGCAGCAAATTTACACCATGCAGTCATGACTGAAAGTGTTGGAACCCTTGAATTTTTTTTTTAATTATTGTTATACACATCAAGAAGATTACATCCCATGGCACTGTATCTAATCTCTCTGGACATGGATGGAAGAGAAAAACTGATGAAAGGTTAGTTAGGATGGTGGATAAGAAGCTCCAATCAAGTTCCAAAGAAATTCAATCTGTCCTGCAGGGTCAGGGTGCATCAGTTTCAGCACGAACTATCTATCGACATTTGAATGAAATGGAATGTTATGGCAGGAGATCCAGGAGGACACCACTGCTGACACAGAGACATAAAAAAGCTAGACCGCAGTTTGCCAAAATGTACGTGTGTAAGCCAAAAAATCCTTCTGGGAAAACATCTTGTGGACAGAAGAGACCATTATAGATGTCACGCCGGCTGTCAGGTTTAGGAAGCACACGCAGGGAGAGTGGATCTGAACTCAAAGACACGTTTATTAAGAAAACGAAATGAAACTTACAGGAGGGTAAACGGAATAACAACAAAGTGACAGGCGAACGGATTAACAACAGGCTGAAAAACGGAGAAGAATACGAAATGAAGACGGGATAGGCGCGACAAAGGTAGGTGCGCGATAAGAGATCGAGAACCTTTGCATAACCACTGGTACCAGCACCATTACATAACAATGGGAGTAAAAGAAGCCATTTTTGTAAAAAGGGAATGTCCATCCCAATCCTGTGTGAATGGCACACGTGGCCATTGTCGTTAATGGCTATGTCAATCTGCATATTAAACTGATCACCGGTCCCATTGTTATGTAATGGTGCTGGTACCAGTGGTTATGCCAAGGTGCTGTATATAAATTGTGGAAGTTTTCCACTGCTGAGGGTGAAGGGGAGGAAAGGTGAGGGGAAAGGTGAAGAAGTCACCTAGATGAGTGACAAAAATTTTCTCCGACATTTGGTCAGATGAACAGATTCAACTTCTGGGATGTAATTTTTAATTCATTTTTCTATAATTTCCAATAATTTTCTGGGAGGAAACGCTTCATTTTCCTGGAAAAAATTCAGGAGTGCCAACACTTTCAGCCATGACTGTATATCACAACTATGATAAACATGTCACTGAATCAGGCCTGGCTACTTCTACATTCGAAAAGGCCTAGTAATGCTTTTACAGTCGCAGTTTGACCTACCCCAAACATGGACCTTGTCACCTTTCCGTTCCTGTCCCAAAAACCTGCACAGCAATCACAGAACCACTCAGGTCCTCATACAGGCTCTTGCCATTCCCATTCTTGTTAGTGCAATGTTTTGTTTGCCGGTCTGCCTTCAGCCTTCCACACGCGCACACGGCACCACACAGTGCAAGCATTCACATACTGACCAAAAAACAGGACAGGACTAATGAAAGTCAGTGAAATAATATTAGTAAAGTCCTGAGACGACTTGACATGGACTTCTTTGAGCAGTTTTTGCAGGTGATAATGAGGAACATTTGAGAAGCGGCAGAGACAATCAGGAAGGGGTAAGCATAGAGCAAGTGCTTTGGTCGTGCAAACAAACTAGTGTGCTATGAACTATAAATTAACAAAGTAAATACAATGTTTTTTGTTAATCCTGAGGTTTCAGTGCTAGGGTCCTTTAGCAGGGTTGACAGGATTTTCCAAGGTTAAAATAGTCCGACGCACATTGCACAACCATGTAATGTAGTTTTTATGCTAAATTATCTAAAGTGCTTACAACAGGTCATTCATTTAAAATGTGAATGGGTAAAATACACATGTAAAATTGGTCATTGCCAACAAAGGTTATGTTACAATGAATTGATTTGAACTTTTGTTATTGGACCAAATCCGTATTTTCCCACCATAAATTTACAAATAAATTCTTTTAAAGATATCTATAATGTGATTTCCTGGATTTGTTTTCTCACTTTGTCTCTCTATGATGAAAATTACAGACCTCTCTTCATCTTTTTAAGTAGGAGAAGTAGCAAGAAGTGATCAGTGGCTGACTAAATACTTTTTTGCCTATATATATATATCAGAAATAATCTATGAATGGGCCACAAAAAAAGCTACTGATATAATGGCAATCTGCTGCTTTCTGTTATGGATTGCATCACGCCATATTGCTGCAAGGTAAAAATGAACTTATTGAATATCAGTATATAGGCTATATAATGCCAGAGTTGTGGAAAAGAAGACTGACCCACTGGGAAAAATTAGTGTACTTATTGATGGCCAGTCCTTATCTGCACAGCAGTGGTTTAGTTATAGCATACACTATTCAACACCATGGCTAAGTGTCAAACTAGTCCAGTAGCCTCCAAAATACAGTCATTTTGTAGGGGAGTTTTGAAAATTATGCCAATATACAGATAGTGAAACTTTGCAAGAGTAGAGATAAGAATCAGATGATTCAGTGTCAAATGCAGCAGACAATTATAAAAAGATAAGTACTGATAAGTACTAAGATGGACGACTGTACAAGAAAACATACACTGCTCAAAAAAATAAAGCTAACACTTAAACAACACAATATAACTCCAAGTGAAATCAAACTGTCCGCTTAGAAAGCAACACTGATTGACTATCAATTTCACATGCTGTTGTGCAAATGGAATAGACAGCAGGTGGAAATGATTGACAATTAGCAAGACACACTCAATAAAGGACTGGTTCTGCAAGTGGGGACCACAGACCACTTCTCAGTACCTATGCCGCATAGGGTAGGACCGTGAACAACACCCAACCAGGACCTTTAACAGGACCCAACCAGGACCTTAAAAATGACATTGAACAGGACCCAACCAAGACATTGAACAGGACCCAACCAGGACCTTGAACAGGACCCAACCAATACCATGAACAGGACCTTGAACAGAACCCAACCAGGGCATTGTACAGGACCCCACCAGGACCTTCAAAATGACTTTGAACAAGACCCATCCACGACCTTAAACAGGACCCAACCAAGATAATGAACAGGACCAACCAGGACCTTGAACAGAACCTTGAAGAGGACATTGAAAAGGACCCAACCAGGACGTTAAAAAGGACCCAACCAGGACCTTGAACAGGACCCTTCCAGGCGATTGAACAGGACCCAACCAGGACCTTGAAGAGGACCTTGAATGGGACCTAACCAGGACCGTGAACAGTACCATACCAGGGCCTTGAACAACATCCAATCAGGACCTTAAACACGACCCAACCAGGACAATGAACAGGACTTTGAACAGGACCCATCCAGGACCTTTTACAATACCTTGAACAGGAAAAAAACAGGACCTTGAACAGGACCCAACCAGGACATTGAACAGGACCCATACAGGACCTTGAACATGATCCAAACAGTACCTTGAACAGGACCTTGAACAGAACACAATCAAGACCTTGAACAGGACCCACCCAGGTCCTGGAAAAGGACATTAAACAGGACCCAAGCAGGACTTTACACAGGACCCAACCAGGACCTTCAATAAGACCCAACCAGGACCTTGAACATGACCTTGAACAGGACTCAACCAGGACCTTGAACAGGACCCAACAAGGACCTTGAACAGGACCCACAGGACCTTAAACAGGATATTGAACAGGACCCATCCTGGACCTTGAACAGAACACAACCAGGACCTGGAAGACGACCCAACCATGACCTTGAACAGGACCCATCCAGGACCTTAAACAGGACATTGAACAGGACCCAAACAGGACATCGAACAGGACCTTGAACAGGACCCATCCAGGCCCTTGTTCAATACCTTGAACAGGAAAAAAACAGGACCTTGAACAGAACCCAAACCGGACCTTGAACCAGGAACCCATCCTGGAAACTTGGACAATACCTTGAAAAGAAAAAAATCAGGACCCAACCATGACCTTAAACAGGACCTTGAACAGGACCCATCCAGGACCTTTTACAATACCTTGAACAGGAAAAAAACAGGACCTTGAACAGGACCCAACCAGGACATTGAACAGGACCCATACAGGACCTTGAACATGATCCAAACAGTACCTTGAACAGGACCTTGAACAGGACCCAATCAAGACCTTGAACAGGACCCACCCAGGTCCTGGAAAAGGACATTAAACAGGACCCAACCAGGACCTTCAATAAGACCCAACCAGGACCTTGAACATGACCTTGAACAGGACTCGACCAGGACCTTGAACAGGACCCAACAAGGACCTTGAACAGGACCCACAGGACCTTAAACTGGATATTGAACAGGACCCATCCTGGACCTTGAACAGAACACAACCAGGACCTTGAAGACGACCCAACCATGACCTTGAACAGGACCCATCCAGGACCTTAAACAGGACATTGAACAGGACTCAAACAGGACATCGAACAGGACCCAAACAGGACATCGAACAGGACCTTGAACAGGACCCATCCAGGCCCTTGTTCAATACCTTGAACAGGAAAAAAACAGGACCTTGAACAGGACTCAAACAGGACCTTGAACAGGACCCATCCTGGAACTTGGACAATACCTTGAAAAGAAAAAAATCAGGACCCAACCATGACCTTAAACAGGACCTTGAACAGGACCTATCCAGGACCTTGAACAGGTCCTTAAACAGGACCCAGTCAGAACCTTGAATACGACCCAAGTATGACCTTGAACAGGACCTTGAACAGGGCCCAACCAGGATGTCGAACAGGACCCAACCAGGACCTTGAACACGACCCAACCAGTACCTTGAACAGGACCCAACCAAGACAATGAACAGGACCCTGCCAGGACCTTGAACACGACCCAACCAGTACCTTGAACAGGACCCAACCAGGACCCAACCAGGACATTGAACAGGCCGAACCAGGACCTTGAACAGGACCTTGAACAGGACCCAACCAGGACTTTTAACTAGACCCAACCAGTACCTTGAACAGGACTTTGAACAAAGAACTCGAACCCTTAATCCTAACCCTTACCCTTAACCCAATCAGGACATTGAACAGGTCCAAAACAGGACCCTGAACAGGACCCAACCATAACCTTGACAAGGACCTTTAACAGGAACTTGAACAGGAGGTAACCAGGATCTGGAACAAGACACAACCAGGACATTGAAAAGGACCTTAAAAAGCACCCAGTCAGGACCTTGAAAAGGACTCAACTAGGACCTTGAACAGCACCCTACCTGGACCTTAAATAGGACATAACCAGGACCTTGACCAAGACCTTTAAACAGGACCCAACCAGGACCTTGAACAAGACCTTGAAAAGCTCCCAGTCAGGATCTTAAAACGGACTAAACTAGGACCTTAAACAGTACCCCACCAGGACCTTGATCATGACATAACCAGGACCTTGAACAAGACCAAAACAGGATATTGAACATGACCTTCAACAGGGCCCAACCAGGACCTTGAACAGGACATAACCATGACCTTGTGAACAACCTTGAACAGGATCCAACCAGAACCTTTAACAACACCTTGAACAGAACCCACCCAGGAACTTGTAAAGGACCCAACCAGGACCTTGAACAGGACCCAACCAGGAACTTTTAAAACTTTTAACCGGGACCTTTTCGATCACCTTGGGGAGGACTCAACCAGGTCCTTGTGCAGGACCCAACCAGGACCTTGAACAGGACCCAATCTACACCTTTTAACAAGACCCTGATCAGGACAGAAATAGTACCGTGAAAAGAACCTTGAATAGGACCCAACCAGGAACTTGATCAAGACCTTGAACAGAACAAAACCATGAACTTGAACAGGAACTAACCAGAACCCTGAACAGGACCTTGAACAGGACCAAAACAGGACCTTGAACTGGACATAACCATAACAAAGGACAAAACCTTGAACAGGAACCATACAGTTCATTGAACAGAACCCAACCAGGACCTTGAACAGGATCCAACCAGGACCTTGAACAGGAACAAACCAAGACCTTGAACAGGACCCAACTAGGACCTTAAACAGCACATAACCAGAACCTTGACAAAGACCTTCATTAGGTCCATACCAGCACCTTGATCCATGAACACTGAACCCTGAACTCTAACTCTAACCCTTGACCCTAAACCTAACCCAAACCTTAACCCAACCAGGGCTTGAACAGGACCTTGAATAGGACCGAACCACGACCTTGAACACAATCTTGAATATTACCTTTAACAGGACACTGAGAGGAGAGGGACCCAAGACTGTGAGAGACAGGTTGGCTACATCTATCCTAAATCTAGATGGCTGTTCAGTATTGCCCAGTCCGTCTGTAAAAAACTTAGGTGTCATATTTGATTCTGATCTCTCCTTTGATGCGTTCATTAGTAACATCACTCGAATTGCTTTCTTTCAATTACGTAATATCTCTAAACTTAGAAATATTCTCTCTTTGAATGATGCGTAGAAATTGGTTCATGAGTTCATAACCTCAAGGTTGGATTACTGTAACGCCTTACTTACTAGATGCTCTAGTAAATATATAAATAAACTTCAATTAATTCAGTATGCAACAGCCCGAGTGCTACCTCGAACAAGAAAATTTGATCATATCACTCCTGCTCTATCATCACTACACTGGTTACCAGTTAAATTCCGCATTGATTACAAAAATACTTCTTATAACATATAAAGCTCTACATGGCCTGGCCCCACATTATCTGAGTGAACTCTTAGAGTTTTACAATCCAACTCGTCTACTTCGTTCGCAGGGTGCAGGACTTCTTTTAGTTCCTAGAAAGTCTCCAAAGTCACAGCAGGGGGAAAGGCTTTCTCATACATGGCCCCCCAACTATCCAATAAACTTCCCACTTTAGTTTGAGACTCAGACACTCTCCAAATTTTTAAGTCTAGGCTAAAGACATACTTATTTGCGCAGGCTTTTGACAATATTTAGACTGGGATGCATGGCTTGGGTCACTGGGGCTGGTGTCTGGAGTCATGTTTGGCCTGCCTGCCTTGTCCGTTAGCCAGGAGTGTCAGGTGGGTGGTCTGGCTAAACTGGGCTTCAGTCCTCTTGATCATGACTTGTGCATCCTTGCCTTAGACTAAGGGCAGAGCTGGGGGTTCACAGTCAAAGAGTCTCATGGTGATCAGAGATGTTGAGTTTCTGTCTTCTGCCTCCCGTGGGGTTGCCGATGTCTCGTGATCCCTCTTGGCTGTGTTGCCTTTCGGTTCTCCTCTTTCTAGCTATGCTGCTATAGCTAATGCTGCCAGGGTCTCATGCTACATGTGGCATCAGCGATTGTTAATAGACACTGTGCTCTTAATAAACAACTAATTACATTTTCTGTTTTCTCTCTGAGCTGTGTTCCAGTACCGGTTCCGGCCCCACGCATGATGTTCATCTGCTTCAGCTTCATTCAAGCTGCTTCCATCATCAGCTCCAGCCCCAT
>JAJAGP010003872.1:0-62564 GCA_025084515.1 Ancistrus triradiatus | reverse complement strand
GTTTCCACTGCTATGCAGATGATACACAGCTGTACATATCAGCCAAACCTAATGACAGTCTTACAATCAACAAAATTGAGGACTGTGTAAAGGAAATAAAAGATTGGATGTCATTTAATTTTCTCTTACTTAACTCAGATAAAACTGAGGTTCTATTAGTGGGAGCCAAGGCTGTGAGATACAGGTTGGCTACATCTATCCTAAATCTAGATGGCTGTCCAGTAGGTGTCACATTTGATTCAGATCTCTCCTTTGATGCGCACATTAGCAGCATCACTCGATCTGCTTTCTTTCAATTAAGTAATATCGCTAAACTTAGAAATATCCTCTCTTTTAACGATGCAGAGAAACTTGTTCATGCATTTATAACCTCAAGGTTGGATTACTGTAACGCCTTACTTAATGGATGCTCTAGTAAATTTATAAATAAACTTCAGTTGGTTCAGAATGCAGCCGCCCGAGTGCTAACTCGAACTAGAAAATTTGATCATATCACTCCTGTTCTATCATCACTACGCATTGCTTACAAACTTCTTCTTATAACTTTTAAAGCTCTACATGGCCTGGCCCCACATTATCTGAGTGAACTCTTAAAGTATTACAATCCAACTCGTCTACTTTGTTTGCAGGGTACAGGACTTCTTTTAGTTCCTAGAATTTAAAAAGTCACAGCAGGGAAAGACTTTCGCATACATGGCCCACAACTATGGAATAAACTTCCCACTTTAGTTCGAGACTCAGACACTCTCCAAAATTTTAAGTCTAGGTTAAAGTCATACTTATTTATGCAGGTTTTTGACTAGATTTAGACCGGGATGCATGGCTTGGGTCACTGGAGCCGGAGTCTGGAGTCATATCTGGCCTGCCTGCCTTATCTGTTAGCCGGGAGTCTCGAGTCGCCGGTCTGGTTGAACTGGGCTTCGGTCCTCGTGATCTTGACTCATGCATCCTTGCCTTAGACTAAGGGCAGAGCTGGGTATTCATAGTCAAAGAGTCTTATGGTGATCAGAGACGTTGGGTTGCTCTCTTCTGTCTCCCGTGGGGTTGCCAATGTCTCATGTGATCCCTCTTGACTGTGTTACCTACCAGTTCTCCTCTTTTTAGCTATGCTGCTATAGCTAATGCTGCCGGGGTCTCATGCTACACATGGCATCAGTGATTGTTAATAGACACTGTGCTCTTAATCAATAACTAATTACATTTTCTGTTTTCTCTCCGAGCTGTGTTCCGGTACCAGTTCCAGCCCCACACATGATGTTCATCCGCTGCAGCTTCACTCAAGCTGCTTCCGCCATCAGCTCCAGCCCTATCATACTCGGGCCACTTAATGCCGATGTGCATACTTTACATTTTATTCGAACTATGACTCCATGACTTTAGTTTCATTCTTAGATTTATCGTCTACGCCACCCAAGGAGGTGGGTCCATTTTTGAGTCTTGGTCCTCCCAAGGTTTCTTCCCATAACACTCACGGAGTTTTTCCTTGCCACTGTCGCCCTAGGCTTGCTCAATTTGGGATTGGACATAGTTATTAGGAGATAATCTAAACTTGTAAAGTTGCTTTGAGACAATGCTATAAAAAGGGGGACAAAAATGGGGACAAAAAGGATGAGGTTAAGAAAGCTTAGCATCCTTTTAAACACACACAATTGCATGGGGAATGTATTTCCTCCGATCGTGAAGCAGGAAGGGTGGGTGACAGCGTGAGAGAGGGAGAAAGGAGTGGCAAGTCTCAGAGTCGCAAACGAGGATCCAAAACAGCCAAGGAAGTCTGGCAGAAAGAAATAAACAGAAAATTAATAAACACTGGCCTTATGCTGGCATTTAGGCCCTACCCTACCAGACAGCCTCCCAACTGCCCCAACTAACGGTAACTCGCTAGTTTACCGTTTTCCCTAACCAAACCGAAATAGTGCTCAAAAAAGGAAGCGAGAGAGCCTTGTGAGAGCTTGGTGCAGCACGTCAAAGCTATAGCATCTGTGAAGCGATGGTGCGACACCCAAAGCCCAAAGGTGTGCTTAAATAGGCCCACCAACAGGTGTCGCCACTTACGTATGGCGCTAAAATAATCATGATCACACTGTACGTGCTCAGGACACCAAGTAGGGTCGACGCAGGCCTCTAGCAGCCCAAACGTGACCCCTAAAAAGTAGGGCAAGTAGGATCTAAACCAAGTAACACCTATAGTATTTTATACCTAATTTAGTAAAATATAGTTATCTATAGTGTCAATTACTGCACTTAAATCTAATCGAACAAGAAAAGAAATGCACCCATTGTCTAAAAACATTAATAAATCATTAAGTATCATAATTGATGCTGTTTCAGTACTGTGTTGGGGCCTAAATCCTGAAAAGTTTCAAATATGCTGTTACTTTGGAGGTAACTAGACAGCTGATGGTAAACAGTTTTTTTCTACAATCTTGCAGAGGAAATGTAGATTTGAAGTCAGTCTATAACTACAAAGCAGTCTTAAATCAGAGGTATATTAACTGTGCACAAAAAGAGTTTCGGCACATAACCAAAGCTAAGATAATCTCCAAACTAAATAGTGGTTCTTTAATATTCAGTAATAATTATTTAAGTGTGTAGAAATTGGATCTAGTAAACACAGTGATGACTATATGTATGTATGTATATATATATATATATATATATATATATATATATATATATATATATATATATATATGTATGTGTATATACATATACATAGACAGTGGGGCAAAAAAAGTATTTCGTCTGTCACTGATTGTGCAAGTTCTCTGACTTAAAAAGATGAGAGGGGTCTGTAATTTTCATCGTAGGTACACTTCAACTATGAGAGACAAAATGAGAAAAAAATCCAAGAAATGACATTGTAGGATTTTTAAAGAATTTAATTATAAATCATGGTGTAAAATAAGTATTTGGTCACCCAAAAACAAGCAAGATTTCTGGCTCTCACAGACCTGTTACTTCTTCTTTAAGAAGCTCTTCTGTCCTCCACTCGTTACCTGTATTAATGGCACCTGTTTGACCTTGTTATCTGTATAATAGAAACCTGTCCACAGCCTCAAACAGTCAAACTCCAAACTCAATCATGGCCAAGACCAAAGATCTGTCGAAGGACACCAGGAAGGTTGGTGCAAGCAGGTTGGTGTGAATAAATCAACTGTGGGAGCAATTGTAAGACATACAAGACCATTAATAATCTCCCTCGATCTGGGGCTCCACGCAAGATCTCATCCTGTGGGGTCAAAATGATCATGAGAACGATAAGCAAAAATCCCAGAACTAGACAGAGGGACCTGATGAATGACCTGCAGAAGACTGGGACCAAAGTAACAAGATGCCAAGAGGGACTCGGGTCCTGCAGTGCCAGGCGTGTCCCCCTGCTTAAGCCAGTACATGTCCAGGCCCATCTGAAGTTTGCCAGAGAGAATATGGATGATCCAGAAGAGGATTGGGAGAATATCATGTGGTCAGATAAAACTAAAATAGAACTTAACTCGCCGTGTTAAAAACTCAACTCGCCGTGTTTGGAGGAAGAAGAATTCTGAGTTGTGGCATACCTACTGTGAAGCATGGGGGTGAAAACCTCATGCTTTGGGGCTGTTTTTCTGCAGAGGCAACAGGACGACTGATCCATGTTAAGGGAAGAATGAACGGGGCCATATATCGTGAGATTTTAAACCAAAACCTCCTTCCATCAGTGAGTGCATTGAAAAAGGAACGTGGCTGGGTCTTCCAGCATGACAATGACCTCAGCCCCATAGAAAATTTGTGGAGGGAGTTGAAAGTCCGTGTTGCCCAAAAACATCACTGCTCTAGAGGAGATCTGCATGGAGGAATGGGCCAAAATACCAGCTACAGTGTGTGCAAACCTGGTGAAGACTTACAGGAAACATTTGACCTCTGTCATTGCCAACAGAGGTTATGTTACAAAGTATTGAGTTGAACCAAATTTATTGACCAAATACTTATTTTCCACCGTAATTTCCAGTTAAATTCTTTAAAAATCCTACAGTGTGATTTCTTGGATTTTTTTTTTCTCATTTTGTCTCTCATAGTTGAAGTGTACCTATAATGAAAATTACAGACATATATATATATATATATATATATATATATATATATATAATGATAAAAACAATAGTATTCATTTCGCATTCAGACCCAAGGATAAAGTGGAAGAGCTTGTATCTTAGTAGATACTGGGATGGGATTTGCACTTTGATATCTCTTTTTGGCCTAAAGGTTTTGTTGTCTCAATCCATTCCTTTAACATGCTGAGTGAGATAGAGTTAACTTGTCATGTTCAATAGGCAAACACTCTGACTCTAATGCAGTGTTCACATTGGCCTCTTGCTTTGCAATTTATCTGACTTAGGTGAAGTAAAAGTAAAAAGAAAATCTACAGTGGGTCAGTCATATAGAGGACAAGTGAAAATACTTCTGTTTTGCATTTTTCTTGACTTGAATTCAATGTTGTTTATTACAAATCATATAAACATAAATTATAATCATTATAATTTGATTTAAACATTGAATCTATTAAACCCACATAAATTTCAGAAATTAGTTGGTATATCGCATTGACCTAAACCCTGGGGGTCCTTGAAGACAAATAAATACAAACATTCAGTACTATTTTCAGATGCTCTCTGAAATATTGTGAACTCATGCTGGAATAACATGGATGATTACATTATGTATTAACTTGGGGTGTCCATGGCAGCTTGATCTTGATCCCTACCATTATGGCAAAAGGGGGACATACCAGGAATAATAATGCATTAGATGTATGTATTTCATCTTTCGCTCAAATTCTTAGGCTGATTATATGATTTGTAATGATATTAAGTTTTAGAAAAATAAAAAGCATTTTCAGTATCAGTCTCAGAGTTTTGTATTGACTCTATGTATACTATTGATTAATTTTGTTTATGCCTAATACAACAAATGTGTCTTCATTTACAATAGACAATGTACATTGCCCTCAGTACTGTTCAGATACTATGAGGTATAAACAGTGCCATTAAATGCTAATATAAATATATACCTTCATAACCACTGATGCTTCCATTTTGTTTCAAAGAATTGGCCTTTTCACCACCAATTTTATTTGCTCTTCAGAATTAGCTCAGAAAAAGTGCTGATCAAATATCAAATCTTTCTTCCTCTTTCAGCCTATTATCAGATAATCCTTTGGCTCAGTTGGATTAGTTTCCTAACCCCTGAATCATACAAGTTTGGTCTCTGAGGTTTTATTACCCTGGTTTCTCTAAATCACAGATGAATCGTTTACCCCACTGAAGATTTCCATGTTTGTGTATTTGTAGTGAAGAGAGAAAAATGGTAACCATATTTCATATGTATTAATTTGTTTTCTGACAGAGGCCCTTTAGGAGTGCAGAGCTAAATACAGACAAGAAGTACATTTATAACAAATTAGAGGACAAATATTGGCAATCCATCTTCAGCAAATCTGTGCTGAGCTGGGGGCCTGAAATTGCTGTGTAAACCAAAGTGGCACTGCAGCAGGGCATATATTCAGCTGAGCTTTGCAAGCTAGATCATGCTTTCATTGAAACGCACAAAGCAAGCTGCTGCCTCTTTTCTAACTGATGCCTCAAGTAGGACTGCCAACCAGAAAACAGTGCCATCTATTTTTAAGAATTTGGTTGCTCTGGCATTGTTGGCAATCTGTAAATGGAATGATGAAAATAAGCAGTTTTTTTTTACCTTTTTACTTGATGTTAAATGTTATGTGTTTGATTGTTGAATATATATTGTATCATTGGTTAATACAGGACTAAAGTGTCTGTTGCAATCAGACATCTTCAAGAAGTGTCCCAGATGGTGTATAAGGTGTGGGCAAGTTGTGTAAATAAAATTAATAATGAACAAGGATATTAGTGTAAAGTTCTCCTTTTCTCACCTGAGAATGATTTCCACTAGATTTTGGAACGTAACTTTGGAACATGGGAACAGGGGAGGTGTTACACTGAATGCCACTGTGTTCAATTCAACCCACTCTACTGCCACTGTTTTTCTTTGGAGATTTCATGCCTGCATGTTTCATATGAAATTTATCTTAGCAGTGAGCATGACAGAAATAAGAGATCTGTTATAGGGAATGGAAGATTCATTATTACCTATGCTATAGTTGTTGGATGCCATATTCCTGTAAATGTACCATCATTTTTCCATTTTATTACTGGCTTGTATGTCTAAAATTATTGTACTATTATTTCATACAAACTAGGGAATTGACATAATTACAGTGTTACCACCAGAATCATAATTAGAATCATTCATTCACCAAGAGCAAAAAAAGTACAAAGAATTTCTCTTGGCGCAGGTGTCAACATTACCATACTATTAGCCACTTATTACCAATCTGTAAAGTACTGCTAAAATGTCTATTGTAATGTTATTTCAAGTGGTTTTTACCATTTTATTTACAAATGTTTATTACAAGGTAATTGCAAATGTTTATTAAATATTATTGCTGTGTTTATTACAATGTAATTACACATGTTTATTACAACATAATTACAAGTGTTTATTACAATGTAATTTGTTTATTAGTAGTATGTAATTACAATGTATGTAATTATTTATTTCCATGTTTATTACTATGTAATTACAAATGTTTATTACAAGATAATTACACATTTATTACTATTAAATTACAAATTTTTTACTGTGTAATTACAAGTGTTTAATAGAATGTAATTACACATGTTTATTACAAAGTTATTAGAAGTGTTAATTACAATATAATTACAAGTGTTTATTACAATGTTATTACAAATGTTTATTACAAGTGTTTATTGCAGGTGTTATTACAAGTGCACAATCATTATATGGTATTACAATGTAGTTTCAAGTACATTACAATGCAATTACAAGTATTTACAATGTTATTACAAGTGCATGTTACACAGTTTTTTACAAATGTCTATTGCAATGTAATTACAATTGTTTGTGCTCTTACTGTATTAGTTACAATCTTATAAGAGTTTTAATAATGTTGTTACACACACATATTACAATGTTATATATAGGTGATCATTTTAATGTAATTGCAAATCTTTGTTATAGAGTAACCAAACTCCTATTAGTGATTACAAATATTTATTACAATGTTATTTCATGTTATTACACTGCTTTTTAATACACATGCATAAGTGTTTATTACACTGTTGTTATATTACATTGTAATTACAAGTTGTACATTAGCATAAATACTGTGTTAATATTACAGTATTACCATTGCAGTAGCACTTTACAGATCAGTAACAAGTAGGTAATTATATGGTAATATCATTGTAACACATTGTATTTACCAATAAATTCGATCTCAATTTCCTAGTTGTTACAAAATACTAACCCAGCAACTGTAGAGGTTCTAGTTGGTATAAAAATGGTAAAATCATAACTTGCACTTACCTAAAAATCACATGCTTATTTTCTAATTCTTAATGAATAATAAGCTAGTATGTGTAGTTGTAACTAATTTATGATAAAATGGAAAAATAATGGTTAGAAATTTTAGTAACCCATCACTCAAAAAATACTTGTATTTTCTGGTTGACACAAAACAAAAATAAAATAACTGTCAAAGTAAAAAATAAGAGTAATTCTAAACAATTAGTCAGTCATTATAGTGTGATTTTTTAATTTACAGGAATACAGCATTCTACTGTACTAGAATTAGTTTTGCAACATTAGATTTATTACCCCAAAAACAATAAAGTTTTTAAGGGTCACGCTTAGGTCGTTAGAGGCCCACCCCCCACCCCCCCACAAGGCAACACAATCGCATATGCACGGTTTAATTGCTGCATGATTGTGTTATTAGTGGTTTCACCTGTAAGTGGTGCTATTTCAGACCCTCTATCTCACCCTCTCATTTTGCATGAGACCTCATCTGTCTCATGTGCTTGGAGAGCCCACTACTTTCAGTCTTTCTCTCCATCTCAACCCGTTAGGGAATACAGGTACAGCCAGTCTTGTATAGAAGGTGGGCGGAGTAGAGCTGTAAGGCTCGAGGTAAAATGGTTAGGGTGTAGCTGATAGGAAAGGAAAAGCTTATTTTCCAACACTAACCTCTTACTCACGCTTGCTCTCCAAGTGACGTCCTCACACTGTGCACTGGCACCCTCTGCGCACCTTGGCGTCCGACCTGCGCATGCTTTACTCTCTTAAATAAACTGCCTTTACTTTTATTTCAGGACATGCTCCCGTCATTTTTATTGACGGTGCATGACCTGATTTTGTCCACGTTAGTCGACTCTTTCGTCTGCCATCCTTCCGCTTCTCTTCCCCTTGGTCCTAGTGTCTGGCAGTCTGGCAAGCGGTGATTACACCCGCCTGCGACACTAGCAATTGGGTCCTAATAAAAAAATTCAAATATATTTTATTTTTAAGGGTTTATCAGCCTTCTGACATGGAAAACCATAACAAAAAGTAGTTCTGCTGAAATTATGTGGTTGTTATGGGCGGATCAGAGGCCCTAGGTAGACAGACACTAGGATGTATAAAAATAAATCTCTTTATTTTACAAGTAAAAATGAGAAAAACTGACGATGTGGTGATACTTGGTCTAAGCGTGATACTGAGAGGAGTTCAAGTCCAGGTTGCCAGCTTCTAGAGACCAGGAAGCTGGCAGCAATAAACTAAACAAAGGGAGAAACAAGCGAGAGTGCGGCAGTCTGTGGAGGCAGCTGCCTTAATGAAACGTGGGGTGTATACGCATGTGTCTAGGTAGCTTGTGACAAACGAACGTGGGATTACTACTTTATCTATGGGGAACAGACCAATAAACTGTGGTGCCAACTTCCTGGACTCTACCTGTAGCAGGATGTATTGAGGTGAGAGGCAGACCAGGTCTCCGACGGTGGACGGTGGGCCTTGAGGAGGCGGACCTGGTGGACTTCCAAGTCTTCTAGCTTCTCTGCAGATGGTGTTGCACAGAGGGGACAGTCACATCGGCTTCCAGGTCCAAAAACAAGGGTGGTTGATACCCCAGGGATGCCTCAAAGGTAGAAAGACCCATGGCAGAGTTGGCGAGGGTGCTGTGGGCGTATTCTGCCCAGGCCGGGCGGAAACTCCACTTCGCAGGGTCGTGAGTGGACAGACAGCGCAGAGTGGATTCAATTTCCTGGTTAGCCCATTCAGCCTGCCCGTTGGACTGAGGCAGAATTCCAGAAGTGAGACTCACCGTGTCCCTGATGGCCTTACAAAAGGTCTTCCAGAAGTGCGAGGTGAATTGGGTTCCCAATCTGATACAATGTCCACAGGAATTCCATGGATCTTGAAAATCTGCTCGAAGAGTATGTCCGGAGTGCGGAGTTTAAGCAAGCTATCAGGCGGATGGTCTTAGAGAAAAGACAGTAAGAGTCAACAACAGGATTCGGGGAGCCCAATAATGAAATCAACAGCCAAAAGGATGTCCTGGAATGGAGAGGGGTTGAAGGAGTCCAGCCGGGGGCTTGTGCAAGGTTTTACTCTGAGCACATGTGGCACAAGTGAGCACAAATTCCTTGACATCTGAGTACATGGCTGACCACCAGAAATACCTCTTAAGAAGGGTCAAGGTGGGTGATTACCAGGGTGGCAGGCGAACTTCGAGCTATGGCCCCACTGAAGCATGATGTGCGGCCCTGGCCATGATAGGCATGTAAAGGTGGTCAGGTGGTCGACCCCCGAGGTTGGGCTTGGCCACCTGTGCCTCCTTGACAGTTTGTTGGACCTCCCAGGAAAGTCAGCCTACTAGACGGTCGGGAGGGACGATGGTGTCTGTGGAGTTGTTAAGAGTTTCAGTAGAGAACTGGTGTGAGAGAGCATCAGGCTTAATGTCCCTGAAGCCAGGTCAAGGCAAAATCGAAATGTGCAAAGAAGAAGGCCCACCTGGCCTGACGGGAATTGAGCCTCCTCGCCATCTGGATGTAGGCCAGGTTTTTATTTTCAGTCCAGACGACGAAAGGCTGTTCTGAGCCCTCTAACCAATGCCTCCATTCTTCCAGGGCCAACTTCACAGCGAGCAGCTCCCAATTGTCAATGTCATAGTTAGCTTCTGCAAAGGTGAGGCATCGGGAGAGAAAGGCGCAGGAGTTTAGCTTATTGTCCAGGCCCACTCATTGGGAAAGATGGTGCCCATGCCGGAGTACAAAGTGTCGGCCTCCACTATGAATTGTTTACTAGGGTCTGACTGAATCAGGACGAGGGCTGAGGTGAACAGTCACTTAAACGCCTTCTCAGCTTCAGGAGTCCATTTGAATGGTGTCTTAGTGGAGGTTTGCTGGGTGAGGGACTTATAAAACGGCGGTAGACATTAGCAAAGCCCAGAAAGAACTGTAATTCCTCCTGCCCTTGGAGGATGGTCCTGATCTTGTCTGGGTCTGCTTTGTTGCACCTCCTCTGTATATTGAAGCTGAGAAAGACTACACTACTTGCATGTAACTCGCACTTCTCTGCATTGACATAAAGCTTGTTCTCCAGGAGACAAGGCAAAACTAGGCGAACTTGCCTGACATGCTCCTCCTTAGACCAGGAGAAAATGAAGATGTCGTCAAGGTAGACGAACACTGTCACGCCCAGCTCCAGCGCGCGCCGCCAAATGCTTGAACCTATCGGGAAGCCCCGCGTTCGGATTGCTGATCACCTACAGCTGCGAGGCTTCCCATATAAGCGGGCGCGCTCAGAGCTGTGGCGCGGATTATTGATGTTGCTCCCATGTCGGTCGCGTCCCTACGCGCCTCCCTCCATGCCGGTTTCCCTGGTCGTTGTCCTGGTTATCGCGTCCCTGCGCGTGTCATCTGTGCTCCCCCGCATTCATCCGTGTCCGTTGTGCCGTGCGTAAAACCCAGGTATTGTTTGTTTTTTTCTTCCTTGTTTTGGTTTAGTTCCCACCTGTTTTGCGACCTCGGTCAAGTTTATGTTATCCACCCGTTTTCGGTCCTCGCCCGTATCTGTTCGCTGTGTACGTTTTCCGTTGGTTGTTCTTAATAAATTCCCCTTTACTTTTGAACCTGCGTTCGTCTCCTCGTTCCTATCGCCTCACGGCGTTACAGAATAATCCGCCTAATACATGGAGACGGCAGGTCCTTTTGATTTATCATTTTTCCTCGGCCGTTTCAACGGCAATCCTGCCACCTGCCGGCCGTTCGTGGAACGGTGCGAGCAGTGTTTCAATCTTTTCCCCTTTGATTCGGAGTATAAAAAGTTGTCATTGGTGGACCAGTGTCATCAAACGCCGGCAGAAACGTCGTATGTCCGGTAACACGGTTGCACAGTTAGCGCCGCCGATTCCGGCACCACCCACATCGGAGAAACAGACAGCCGCGTCACTCTCACTCGTGCCCACTCCCGCGTCTCGGACGTTTGTACCAGTGACTGTGTCCAGGGCGTCTGCAGTTCCGGTGGCTGCCCCCAGGGCGTCTGCAGTTCCGGTGGCTGCCCCCAGGGCGTCTGCAGTTCCGGTGGCTGCCCCCAGGGCGTCTGCAGTTTCGGTGGCTGCCCCCAGGGCGTCTGCAGTTCCGGTGGCTGCCCCCAGGGCGTCTGCAGTTCCGGTGGCTGCCCCCAGGGCGTCCGCACACCCAGTGGCTGCATCCAGGTCGACAGAAGCCTGTCTAAAGGCCGCATCCTCGACAGAGATCCGTCCAGAGGACGTGTCCTCCACGGAAACCGGTTCTGAGGCTGTCTCCTCCGGGGATCTCCAGCATCACGTCGTCCACGACTCTGCTGTCGAGCATCACGTCGTCCACGACTCTGCTGTCGAGCATCACGTCGTCCACGACTCTGCTGTCGAGCATCACGCAGGTATCGTTTGTTTTTCTTCTTCCTTGTTTGGTTTAGTTCCCACCTGTTTTTGCGACCTCGGTCAAGTTTATGTTATCCACCCGTTTTCGGTTCTCGCCCGTTTCTGTCCGTTGGTTGTTCTTAATAAATTCCCTTTTACTTTTTTGAACCTGCGTCGTCTCCTCGTTCCTATCGCCTCACGGCGTTACAAACACAAAACATTAAGATAATCTCTTACGATGTCATTCACTAGTTCCTGAAATACTGCAGGGGCCAAAAGACATAACCCTGTATTCAAAATGGTCCAGCGGGGTGGGGTATAGGGATTGGGTATATGTTGTGTTTAGTTATAGCATTAAGGCCTCGATAGTCAATAAAGGGTATAAGAGTTCCATCTTTTTGGAGATAAAGGGAGAAGAAGAGGGTCTGATTAACCCAGCTGCCAGGCACTCAATGATATATTCCTCCATGGAGTCCCTTTCACTCCGAGACAGGTTATATAGGTGACTAGTAGGCAAGGGTGCACCAGGAAGCAATTCTATTGTACAGTCATATTGGCGATGAGGGAGAAGGCTCTTACCATGGTCTCTGCAAAACACCTCTAGGAGATCATGGTACTGGCAAGGAACTTTGGAAAGATCCGTAGACTCTTCGGGCCAAGAAGTGAGAATCTTGGGAGAAGGCACCGCCGATAGGAGGCAGCTCTGGTAGCAGAAGTCACTCTACCCTGAGATATTGCCTTGACTCCAGTCAATAGTGGGGTTGTGGTGAGCCAGCCATGTTCCGAGGACCAGAGGGGTCTTGGGAGAATACATAGCAGAGAAGGACACAACCTCATGGTGGTTACCAGTTTGGTGGGTAGACTTGCCTCGGGGTCTCCACAGCTTCCAGCTGGGTGCCAAGTTGAGATGCAAGTGCTTGGTCCATGAGGTCCATGACTCCACTCCTGAATCGTGATTCCTGGAAGGTACAGGAGTTCCTTTGGAGAGCGCCGCCTCTCAGCCCACATTAAAGTCCCTATATCCAAAAGAAAGTTGAAGCAAAAACATTTCAATTGGATAAAGTCAGGACTTTCACTCAGCCATTTCACAACATTAACTTTAATCTTCTTTAACCATTCTTTGGTAGAACGACTTGTGAGCTTGGAGTCGTCTTGCTGCATGACCCACCTTCTCTTGAGATTCAGTTCATAGACAGATGCCCTGACATTTTCCTTTAGAATTCTCTGATATAATTCAGAATTCATTGTTCAATCAATGATGGCAAGCTGTCCTGGCCCAGCTGCAGCAAAACAGGCCCAAACCATGATACTACCACCACCATGTTTCACAGATGGGATAAGGTTCTTATGCTGTAATGCAGTGTTTTCCTTTCTCCAAACATAATGCTTTTCTTTTAAATCAAAAAGTTCTATTTTGGTCTCATCCATCCACAAAACATCCTTCCAATAGCCTTCTGGCTTGTCCACCTGAAACTGCAGATGGGCAGCAATATTCTTTTTGGAGAACAGTGGCTTTCTCCTTGCAACCCTGCCATGCACACCACTGATGTTCAGTGTTCTTCTGATGGTGGACTCATGAACAGTAACATTAGCCAATGTGAGAGAGGCGTTCAGTTGCTTAAAAGTTACCCTGGGGTCCTTTGTAACCTCTCCAACTATTACATGCCTTGCTCTTGGATCTTGTTGTTTGACCACTCCTGGGGAAGGTAACAATGGAATTGAATTTCCTCCATTTGTACACAATCTGTCTGATTGTGGATTGGTGGAGTCCAAACTCTTTAAAGATGGTTTTGTAACCTTTTCCAGGCTGGTGAGCATCAACAGCTCTTTTTTTATGAGGTTCTCAGAAATCTCCTTTGTTCCTGCCATGATACACTTCCACAAACATGAGTTGTGAAGAGCAGACTTTGATAAATCCCTGTTCTTTAAATAAATTAAGGTGCCCACTCTGTAGCAAACCTAAGACTACACTTTAAATTGACTAATTTTGATTAATAAAAATGGGGCACCACCGAATCGTTTTATTGACTGGTAGATTCAGAAACCAGTTAAAAAGGGAACAACAAACTTGATCAGTCTAGGTCTGAATAGTGAATTCAAAGTATATTTCTCGACCTTGTTGAATGAAACTCTCTCACACCAAGCGGTAAGTTCAAAAAGGTTTACAAACAAGTTTATTAATTGCAAAACAAGGCAATACCAACAGACTATCTGATGTAATAACGAGTGTATCACAGAGTTAAAATCATAAAATGACGATGAACATGTATATATCACAGTATGGGAAATGGGGAATAATGGCGAGCGTACATGTCACAGTAATTAAAAATCAGAAGCCAAGATGACTTTATGTAACTTATCGGTCGCGCAATAATTACCAACGTTGCAACGTTACTGGTAACCCTAATTACGTTGAATGTGAATAGTATGGTAGAAGCTACTTAGGCGTGGATAAGTCTATGTTGAAGTGTGGTTTTAAGATCAAATGCAAAACACGAGAATCAGGGGCCCAGAAAAGCCATAGAAGGTACTTGCCTAGAAGGTCACTCGATTGGTTCGGGGCTGTCACGCCCACCGGCCGCCCGGCTCGCTGCACCTCTTGATCACGCGCACCTGTTCTTCGTTTCCCTCGTCATTTCCCTCACTATATAACCCTCACTCTGTTCTCACTCCTTGTGGATTCACGATGTCCCTACCTTGTCTCACGCATCCCTTGTTTTCATGTTTTGTCAATAAAACCACCTTGCCCGCCAGTGGCTTGCGTTTGTCTCCTGCTTCCGTGCCGGCACCCGGCGTTACAGGGGCATTCAACCCTGGCCCGGCCGCCCGAAAGGCACGATTTTGGGGAGCGTTGGCGTCCGTCTTTCGATGCCCACCGTCGCTCCAAAAAGGCCTCTCAGCGTCTTGGCCTAGGGGTTTCTTGCAGATGGCCTCCGCGTAACCACGTGACTTGAGATGGCGTCCTTCCCAGTTTTAGGCTGCAGGCTTCATGATTGCTCGACGTTTTGTGTGCGTACAACTCAGAATTTATCTTGGCCACAGATAAAGGTGGAGTTGACGTGTTTCTAACACCACGAGCTTCAACAAAAACTTGGAAAACTTGTATGGTACAAGAATCGTGGAGTGTGAAGTAGATCTTGACTGGCTGGTCTTTCAACTATCTTCCAATTCGGCAATACCGAACTACTTAAGACTGCTGGGCACAGGAAACTTAAAATAAACGCGAAAACTTGAGCAAAAACGGGTAAAAAGGCTGAAAGTATTAACACTATATAAATAGGTGTGTATATAAACATGTAATTTTATAACCGACACAGTCTACTACTATGTTATAAAGAAATTACTACACATAACTAGCTATTAGTCTATGAGGTAATCTACTACGTGACTATGTGAAAATTTACTGGACCAAATTTGTAATTTAGAACATTACTGAAATTTCCAGAACCTGAGAAAACCCAACTGAGCATATTAAAGCATTTAAGATAAGATAAGTAAGATAAGAAAATCCTTTATTTGTCCCACAATGGGGAAGTTTACATGGTATGACTATCATGAAAATCTTTCCAACTACAAACCGCTCATTACCCTCATCTATAACCACCAGTATGTTCTTTCTGTACTTTGTGCCTTTCACAATTGCTTTGTGAGCAATCAAAGTATTAATAGACTGAAAATCGTAATCTGAAACAACGATAGCATCATTGTAGCACGTAGAAAAAACTCTGTGGCCTTTTCCATTACAATATTAAGTGGGAAAAGATTGCCAGCATTAAATGCCTGAAAAAGCTGAGGTCTCTCTGCAAGAGTTGGGCGCAATTTTTTTTAAAATATGCAGTTTTCTTGCAAATTGTTTGAAGTGCGTGTTTTCTTTCGAATCTGAGAGTCAAGGACCAGTTTTGAACAGCATGTCCACCAAGTTAAGCACTACCTTCTTGTACTTCACAAGGTCTGTCATTGCATCATTACCCAAATATTTAAATTGATTTATTATTTGGTTCAGTTCAAGGTAACTCAATTGTTTGTCAACTTTGACAAAATGTTGAATGTATAATGCAAGATCAGAACAAACAACTCATTCCAACAAATCATGTCCAAGACATGGAGGCAAATCTGGCTGACACATGAAAGAAAAACAGCTCATTGAACAGGAATCAAATTTGATGCCTCCACTGTGGACTACATCCCCTTCAAGGCTCTTAACATGCTCCTTGTATGACTGTGCTGTGCGAGATGTGGCTCTGAAGAGAGAATCTGACTGAAAGGTACCTTTTTCAGTTTCACAATATCTACAGAAGTACATGCTTGTATTGAAATTCTCAAATGTTGCGTGACCCTAAATTGTCACCAGCAATGGCATGTAAGATTTTTTTTGCTGACCTGTCCATCTTGTAAAACTATACCATTGTTCTCAAGATCTGTAAGGTCTGTCACCAGGCACCTCAAGATAAGATAAGATAAGATTATTTTTATTGTCATTGCAACGAGTACAACGAAATTGTGCAGCAATCCTTACAGTGCAATTAACAGGACATCAATACAACTTTAAGAATAAATAAGATTTAGAAGTAAACATAAAGTAAACATAAACGTAGAGATAAGGTTAAATAATTTAACTCTTATAGGATGGAACATTTTGTCTGAATATTAAAAAAAGAATGTAGCAGCATGGTGTTGTAAATACAACAGCATAGAATATATGAGGTATAAAATATATAAGGTAAATGTATAAGGTGCCAGTGCAGGTGCATTAGAGTGTATCCTACGGTAGTGTTCTTCCTGTGCAGTGGGTACTTGAGTGGCAGTGTCAGTGTTGGAAGGTGTTCAGTTCTCTTACTGCACTGGGATAGAAGCTGTTTTTAAGTCTATTAGTTCGTGAGGTGATTGATCTGTAGCGTTTACCAGAGGGTAGGAGATAAAACAGATGATGACCTGGATGGGATGGTGTCCTTTAGTATGATAGCTGTTCTACTGTGACAGCGTGACCTGAACACTTCCTCCAGAGAGGGCAGTGAGCAGTCGATGATCCTTTGGGCTGCACTGATGATTCTTTGGAGGGCCTTTTTGTCTGCAGCTGTGCTGCCAGTGTACCACGAGGAGTTGCAGTATGTTAGTACACTCTCGATGGAACAGTGGTAGTATGACACCAGCAGTTTCTCCTGTAGGATATTTTTCCTGAGAGTTCTCAGGAAGTCGAGTCGTTGATGTGCCTTTTTTATTAATGCAGTGGTGTTGGTTTACCAGGTGAGGTTTTCAGCAATGTGTGTTCCCAGATATTTGAAATCAGGTACTCTTTCCACACAGTCCCCATTGATGTATAGCAGGTTTGTAGTTGAAGTCTTTTTTCTGAAATCTATGATGAGTTCCTTGGTTTTTGAGGGGTTCAGGGTGAGATTGTTCTCGGAACACCACAGAGCCAGTGTTTGGACTTCGACTCTGTAGGATGTCTCATCACCTCCAGAAATAAGGCCAACCACTGTTGTGTCATCCACGAACTTTATGATACTGTTTGTGGAATGTGTGGGTGCACAGTCATAGGTGTAAAGACTGTAGAGAATGGGGCTTAACACGCAGCCCTGTGGAGCACCAGTGCTGAGTGTGATGGTGGAGGAGAGATGGGGACCCAGCTTGACGGTCTGAGAGTGATTCGACAGAAAGAAAGTCCATGATCCAGCTGCTGATGGGCTGGGACAGTTCTATGTTAGTGAGCTTAGTGACAAGCTTACTTGGAATTAAAGTATTGAAAGCAGAACTAAAGTCAATAAAAAGCATTCTCACATAGCTCCCCTGGTGTTCAAGGTGAGTTAAAGCTGTATGAAGGGCAGTGGTGATGGCGTCTTCTGTCGACCTGTTTGCCCTGTAAGCAAACTGGTTTGTATCAAAGCTGGTTGGTAAACTGGCCTTTATGTGATGCATTATGATAGGTGTCAGTGCTATTGGGCAATAGTCATTCAGATCACTAATGACAGTCTTTTTGACAGAGGAATGATTGTGGCAGATTTCAGACAGGACGAGACGATGGATTTGGACAGTGACAGGTTGAAGATTCTTGTGAAGACTGAGGAGAGTTGGTCTGCACATTCCTTCAGTACCCTTCCTGTCACGCCATACGGACCGGCTGCTTTCCTGGGGTTTACGGCTTTGAGCACACGTCTCACCTCATGTTCTTGCACTATGAGCATATGGTTGTTGGTCAATGAGGATGGGGATGGTGGCTGGGACATGTCTGCTTCTGCTGTTGTCACCTCATAATGAGCGAAGAAGCAATTTAGTTCCTCTGCCAGTGAGGCGTCACCTGATGCAGTTGTGTGGTTATTGGTCTTATTGTATATGATATGTTGTATTCCTTGCCATGCTTGCCTTGGGTTGTTGCTGGTGAAGTGGTTTTCTAGTTTTCTTTTGTAGTCTGCTTTGGCCTCCCTGATACCTCTCTTTAGGTTGGTTCTAGCAGCACTGTATAATGCTTTGTCGCCAGACCTTAAAGCATTGTTACGGTCCTTGAGGAGCTTTTTGACCTCTTTTGGTTGGGGTACACCCTGATTTGTTTTTCCACTGTGACATTATCTATATACACAGTATATACAGTATACACAGTTCTGTATGTAGCAGAGTACAGTAGATGTGTATGCATCCAGGTACTGATCTTCAAAGATGTTCCAGTTGGTTCTTTCAAAGCAGTCCTGCAGCTGTAAGGATGCTCCATCGGGCCATGACTGAACAGTCTTTCTTGTTGGTTGGGATTTCCTCATGAGGGGAGTGTAAGCAGGGGTTAAGAACATCGAGTTGTGGTCTGACTTGCCTAGGTGGGGGAGTAGTGTTGTCCTGAAACCGTTCTTTATGTTGGAATAAACTTTGTCCAGTGTGTTGTTCCCCCTTATAGCACACGTGATGTGTTGTTGAAATTTAGGGAGAACTATCTTTAGATCTGTGTGATTGAAATCTGCTGCTATGATGTGTGTTGCGTCAGGATAGGTACGCTGTTGTGTGTTGATGGCACTAAGCAGAGAGTTTACTGCTATGCTAGTGTTAGCATCCGGTGGATGGAGCCGTATCAGAGAGCGTCGAGCCGCTGCGTCTATGAGCGTCGCCATCTTGGAGATCAAGACTAATTACTGACCAAAATATTTGAAATCCTGTTCTCGGCAGAGAATTAAAAAATGCATGTGATCAGTGCTTGACCTGATGTGTGGCAATAAGTGTAAAAGTGTCAGACAGCAAGTATTTTTTGTTTTTTCAATAGTATACATGATAATACTGTACCCTCACAGACTTGCATTAAAACAGAGCCTCAACTGTTTGTTTTACTGATCCATATTGTGACTGCTAATTGCCGCCAAATGCAGAATACAACGTTAGCTGCCTACGTAAAAATGTTTTTACACATGCAACACGAGTATTTGAGAATCGCTGCCCTGCAAAATTAGTAAATCTTGTATCAAGTGTATTGGGACTAAAGTTAGACAAACTGGTTCCCAGAGAATTCCGGAGAGTACCGGTGCAATCTTACTCAACATGCAGCTGCTAGCTAGCTGGTGATTATGTTAAAAACAAAATAAAATTAACCTTACAAAGTATCACTCCACATTTGAAAATATTTAAAATAAAGTTTATATTGCCTCAGAAACAAAATAAAAAAAAGATAACTCAACAGGATGGGGATGGATGAAAACTGAAATCAATTTTAGGAATACTCACAGCAATCATACACTTACTATCCAATTTACATGTCCCCTGCAATGCAAGACTTTCACATTAAAGAGCTGTGTTTTTTCTAATACTGTAAAAATTGGCTGTTAATTTACAGCCACAATTGTTTTTACAACAAAATATGTTTTTAAAAATAACAGGATAATACTGTTGAAGAATGGCTGTAGTTTTACAGCAAATTTTACTGTGTATATTAAGTATACCTATAGATACATACCAATGTGCATACAGTGGAGAAAAAAACGTATTTAGTCAGCCACTGATTGTGCAAGTTCATCTACTTAGAAAGATGAGAGGGGTCTGTAATTTTCATCATAGGTACACTTCAACTATGAGAGACAAAATGAGAAAAAAAACATTCAGGAAATCACATTGTAGGATTTTTAAATAATTTAATTGTAAATTATGGTGGAAAATAAGTATTTGGTCAATAACGAAAGTTCAATTCAATACTTTGTAACATAACCTTTGTTGGCAATGACAGAGGTAAAAGGTTTCCTGTAAGTCTTCACATGGATTGCACACACTGTAGCTGGTATTTTGGCCCACTCCTCTGAGCAGATCTCCTCTAGAGCAGTGATGTTTTGGGATTATCGATGGGCAACATGGACTTTCAACTCCCTCCACAAATTTTCTATGGGGTTAAGGTCTGGAGACTGGCTGGCCACTCCAGGACCTTGAAATGCTTTTTACGGAGCCACTCCTACGTTGCCCAAGCGGTGTGTTTGGGATCATTGTCATGCTGGAAGATCCAGTCACGTTCCATCTTCAATGCTCTCACTGATGGAAGGAGGTTTTGACTTAAAATCTCATGATGCAAATTTTCACATCAGAAATTTGCACATCGGAAGTTATTAATTGCACATTGTCATTATTGCAATGGTGAGCAGTGTAGTTATAGTCCGTAGGTGTGAGGTCTGATGGTGGTGGATGGGGGAGTTGTCTATTAAGAGCAGTGTTGATTGTACAGTTTAACGGCTGCAAAGTCAAAGAACCTTTGATAATGCTCCTTTGCACATTTGGGTTAAAGCAGTCTATCACTGAAAGAGCTGCCAAGTATTGCCAGGGACTCATGCATGGGGTGAGAGTCATTATCCTTCATTGATGTTAACTTGGCATCCTTTTTCTCCCACCACCTACACTACTTACAGTACTTGTAGTAGTCCACTATTTCAATGTCCATTCTCTGGATGTTTGCTCGTATCACGCGGGGTTGTCTGCACCTCCAGAAATCCACCATCAACTCTTTGGTTTTTCCCACATTGGTTTGGAGAAGGTTCCACAGACACCAGTCCACACAGTTCTGGATGAAAGCTCTGTACTCCCCATCGTCATCGTCTGTGATTAGTCCGATGATCAGAGAATTTCTGAAGATGACATTTGTGTGTGTTGTACCTGAAGTCAGTGTACAGGGTGAAGATAAATAATGACTGAGAAGAAAAAAAGAAACAATGACCAAGACTGTTACTTGTGGAGCTCCCGCATTGCAGGCCACCACGACAGAGTTTGTGAGGTAGTCCAGAAACCAGTTTGCAAAGTATTAATTATTAATAAATTATTAAGTATTAACCTTGAGAGGACCAAGACTCAAATAGGGACCCATCATCCTTGTGCAGGACATTAAATGTAAGAATTAAAGAATATATGTGAAATAAATACACTACATAAAATTAGAAGACTATAATATATGGTAATATATGGGCTAAGATGAAATAAAGTAAAAAATAGAGAATAAAAATTAAGTTATTTTTACACCCTGAGCTGAGGGTGACAGAAAAAGCATTAATACTTAACACTAGATTACTCAAATTCTCCCTTGCAGCCTTCAGACCACCAAGTAATACTTCAGTTTTATCTGAATTCAGTGGAAGAAAGTTAAATGCTATCTAGTCTTTTATGTCATTAATACAATCTTCAATCTTACTGAGTGTGTTGATTTTGTTTGGTTTGGCTGATATATAGAACTCCGTGTCATTTACATAACAGAGAAAATTAATTCCATGTTTATCAATAATATTCCAAAACGCTATAACGTAAAGAGTAAATAATAGAGGTCCCAACACTGACCCCTGGGGAATGCCATACTTTACTTTTGTAGTATCCGAGCATGAATTATTTACAAGGACAAATTGTGAGCGATCACTCAGATAGGATTCAAACCAGGAGAGAGTGAGTCCTGTAATACCTACTGTATTTTGTAGCTTTTCCAGTAACATATTATGATCTACAGTATTAAATGCTGCACTAAGATCTAATAGGAAAGAGGAAAGAGAAACATAAATTATCAGAGGAAATTAACAGATCATTAACTACCCTAACTAATGCGGTTTCAGTACTGTGGTTGGATCTACATCCTGACTGCATTGTATCATGAATATTATTTCTGTGTAAATAAGAGCATAATTGTTGGGAAACTACTTTCTCTAGAATCTTAGAGACAAAAGGAAGGCTAGATATCAGACTATAGTTAAATAGTACAAGTGGATCTGTTATGATTTGCGTCTAAAAAAAAAAAAAAAAACAGGTGAATCGTGTGAAAATAAAATAAAACATAAAATAAAATGGGCTTTAGGACCCAATCGCAGTTAGCTCCAGATAGAAGGGGTAAACCAACAAATATAACTAAATAATGAGAAACCAATATAATAAACAGAAAAAAAGCTGTGCCTCTATTGGCTGGCAGCTAAGGGTCAAACCCTAATTGTTCACGACAGGGTCCATTGCTCTGACATCTTGCCACGAGCAGACTAATAAGGATGTGAGCTTGAAACTGACTAAAAACGCCACACAGACCGGCTTCACACAAAGGGAATGTATGAAAGATAAATAACTAAATGAACAAGAAAAAGAAAGGCAATAAAGCGACTGGAAGCGCTGTAATGGGAGAACACAAAAGCCGAAAGCGCTCAGCATAACGCGCTGAGCCTAACACAATTGGAGTACGCACTCAGCGTAGTTCGGACCAGCACGCGCACAGCGCGGCGAGGTCCCGAGCAGAGCTGAGTGGACGCCAATTGTGTTAGGCTCAGCGCGTTATGCCGAGCGCATTCGGCTCATTTTTTTCTCATTTTGTTTCTCATAGTTGAAGTGTACCTATGATGAAAATTACAGACCTCTCTCATCTTTCTAAGTAGGAGAACTTGCACAATCAGTGGCTGACTAAGTACTTTTTTGCCCCACTGTATACACGAAACGCACTTGAGAAATCAAAGAACATTATTCTCACAGTGATTCTCAATGACTGTATAGGGAGTCGGCTACTTGTTCATTGTTGGGAGTTTTGGGAGCGACTGATGGGGTGGCTACTAGATAGGGATCAATTAGGCAGGCTTCAGACTCCATCATATAGTTTAGTCTAAAAGTTATGCACCACTCTGTTTGCATGTATTGTCCGGACTTGGGTATACAAGTGGTGGACGGGCTAACGTTGAATTACGGTTGCTCTGGAGGCTTAAGATTGGTTGTTCCCTTCCAGATCGGAGACACTTCAAATACTTAGACTCTTATTTGTGTCTCCTTGTGAACTTCCTTATTTGTACTCTCTTCTGAACTTCGAACATAACTCTCAATACTGAACTAACTTCCTGAGCTGAACTTTTGAATGCTTTTGGCCATAGACAGAGCTTAGGGGGTGGGACCGAGGAGACTTGCCTTTCTCAGTCAATGAGAAGTTTGTTATATCCCTTTCAGACTCATTTCTTTGTTCAATACAACTTTTAAACATGCAGTGGTGCTTGAAAGTTTGTGAACCCTTTAGAATTTTCTATATTTCTGCATAAATATGAACTAAAACACCATCCAATTTTCATACAAGTCCTAGAAGTAGATAAAGAGAACCCAGTTAAACAAATGAGACAAAAATATTATACTTTTTTATTGAGGAAAATGGATCAATATTACATATTAGTGAGTGGCAAAAGTATGTGAACCTCCAGGATTAGCAGTTAATTTGGAGGTGAAATTAGAGTCAGGTGTTTTCAATAAATGGAATGACAATCACATGTGAGTGGACACCCTGATTTATTTAAAGAACATGGATCTATCAAAGTCTGCTTTTCACAACACATTTCTGGAAGTGTATCATGGCATGAACAAAGGAGATTTCCGAGGACCTCAGAAAAAGAGTTGTTGATGCTCATTAGGCTGGAAAAGGATACAAAACCATCTTTAAAGAGTTTGTACTCTACCAATCCACAGTCAGACAGATTGTGTACAAATGGAAGAAATTCAAGACCATTGTCACCGTCCCCAGGAGTAGTCAACCAACAAACATCACTCCAAGAGCAAGGCGTGTAATAGTTGGGGAGGTCACAAAGGAGCAACTTCTAAGCAACTGAAGGCCTCTCTCACATTGGTTAATGTTAAATTTTCACCAATCTGCCATCAGACAAACACTGAACAACAATGGTGTGCATGGCAGGGTTGCAAGGAGAAAGCTACTGCTCTCCAAAAAGATGATTGTCTGCTCTCCATTGATGCTTGTCTGCAGTTTGTTAAAGATCACATGGACAAGCTAGAAGGCTATTGGAAGAATGTTTTGTGGATGGATGAGACCAAAATAGTTGACACCAACTTTTTGTTTCAAAAGAAACGCATTATGTTTGGAGAGAGGAAAACACTGCATTCCAGCATAAGAACCTTATCCCATCTGTGAAACACGGTGATGGTAGTATCATGGTTTGGGCTTGTTTTGCTGCATCTGGGCCAGGGCGTCTTGTTATCATCGATGGAACAATGAATTCTGAATTATATCACAGAATTCTAAAGGAAAATGTCAGGAAATCTATACAAAATAATAGTTGAACTGAACACACATTTTGCTACTTGGTAGAAGAGGGGTAAAAGTTAATACACATTTAAATCATGCAGGACATTTCTTCAGATTCATGCTGCAATTATCTTGTTCATCATGTCATGATGAAGAACATCAAAGTTAGGTCACAAGATAAGCTGCTGAGGAAAAAATAAAATGAAAGGATAGTAAAATATCCAAAGCAAATTTACACATTTTAGTTACATTAACTGGAAACAGAATCCATGTGCATTTTTGTCAGTTTCTTATGAAAACCTTGTCATGTTTAGACTCATTTAGATGCTAGTCGTAAGCCCTTTGTCATCAGTTGACTCAGAGTTGTCAAATTCTGAAGTTATGGAAGAAATTAATAAAACCAAAGATATGTGTTCTTGTTCCTGGTGAGTCACTCTTAATGGCTGATAATTGTTTCCCTGTGAAATGTTGTATTCTTGAGGCCCTCTCAGGGGTGGAGAAGGCTATTTCTTAAAGTGTAAATTGTTGTCAATTTGTTGGAACCATGAGGCTCATATGTCTGTCTGGGAAGGACAGTTCTTTTTGATTCACACTGTGTAGGGCTAGGTGTTTGCTTATCCTGATGCTTTGGAAATTACAATTGCTTTAGTTTATGACTGTGTGAAGTTGGGGGTTACAGCAGATGTCAATCTAGCCTAATATTTTTTTGAGCAGAGGAGAAAGATTTCATGTGGCCTCTGTACTTGTTGGAAGAAATTATAAACAGATAGCCAAATCTTCCTGACTTACTGGAGTTTTAGTTATGTCTCAGACAGATGTGAGTTATTAGGTGTGTTATCAGGTGTGCATGATTACACTCCAAGACATTTTGCCCAGTTGAGAGCAGGACAGCGTGTGGTTATGGTTCTTTCTTTTCTTTGGCACCGGTGCTATCCAGTCCCTCCTGTTGTTCGTGAATATCTGTCCAGGTGTACTGTGTCTGAGAAGTGTAGCACTTCTTACTAAAAGCTGTGGCTGTGGCTACCTGCTGGTTTTGGTCTCTCATTATTTTCCTAACATTGTGTCAAGGGACGCTTTACACCTTTTACACCCAGTGCAGTGCTACGTTCCCCAGAAGTGTGGGGTTTGTAACAACAGACTTTGAGGAGTGCGTCATTGGACTGAGAGAAGCAGGATGGTAATTTTGACAAACTGCGATCTACTGTAGGCCATTCTGACGTAGCTGTTAGGAAGTGTTGGATGTCTCTTCCAGATTGCAACAATTTCTTAGGTTTCAAAGCAACCAGATTTATAGCATATCAAGCATTTATGGGACCAGCTGGGACATCAGCTTTGGCAACTTATGGGTGTGCAGGATCTACAGGCCCATCTGCAACATCTGTGGGCAAATGTGCCACAAGATACTATACAGAAACTGTTTGCCTGCCAAACCATATTTCATCTTGTATCCAGGCTAGAGGTGGCCCAACAAGGTAGTAGAGCCTCCAGTTTTCCCCAATTAATGTATCCTTTCACTCTAATATTGTAATCATTAGATTCACACACATAAAGTTTCATTTGATCCCAACAACTTGTTCTTGGTGTGTTATTTATTTATTTATTTTTTCAGTGGGTATATATCAATCATTCAAAAGCACAGTGGTATTGTTATTTGTATTAGACACAACTAACTTGGTGGTACATCTTGTAGGCATACAGTTACATACTATAGTGTTTCCATTGCACAACTTGAGGCATTCTTTCTTCCTATCAGTGTTTGTTTCTTACTTTTAGTTTGTGAGTATTCCTGACCTACTCCTTCATTTATGAGGTAAAAAGTGTATAACAGATTGCGCATAGCAACACACGGACTACATCCAGTAACTGCACACTTTTATATATTTACAGCATTTATCAGATTCCCTTATCTAGAGGAACTAATGAGTATTTGAAGGTTAAGGGCTTTATTTTGGGGCCTGACAGTTGGAGCTTGGCAGAGCTGGGATTTGAATTCACTAACTACCTAATGAACTGGAAAACAAGTGCACTATATATGTAGAATATCGAGAGTCAAGGAGGCTACAATGTTCTGAAGTGTTCTTTGAGACATCTCTAAAATTAGATCCACCTTCACTCTCTAGGTCAGTTTGGACACCAGCCATGCATACTGGGGTTTCTCTCTCGTAGTCTCTTGACCTTGCCTTCATGAAATAAGTGCTTAATAATGGAACCCCTCTAGGCTATTGTCTTTAATTTATGATGCAATAATTAATACATCAGACACTGTAATTCGTTTCTCAAATGTAGTACTGATGTAAAACACTTGTCAGGACAGTTTTCTCTGCATGAGAAAGTGTTATAAAGAGGCAGCATGAATGATATGTGGAGAATTTGCTTTTGAAGTTCGACTAAAGGACTATGCTAAAATACTACTACTAATAATAATAATAAAAAAATAATAATACTAACTAGTATACAGTGGGGCAAAAAAGTATTTAGTCAGCCACTGATTTTGCAAGTTCTCCTACTTAGAAAGATGAGAGAGGTCTGCAATTTTCATCATAGGTACACTTCAACTATCAGAGACAAAATGAGAAAAAAAAATCCAGGAAATTACATTGTAGGATTTTTAAAGAGTTTAATTGTAAATCATGGTGGAAAATAAGTATTTGGTCACCCACAAACAAGCAAGATTTCTGGTTGTCACAGACCTGTAACTTCTTCTTTAAGAAGCTCTTCTGTCCTCCACTCGTTACCTGTATTAGTGGCACCTGTTTGACCTCGTTATCTGTATAATAGACACCTGTCCACAGCCTCAAACAGTCAGACTAGAAACTCAACCATGACCAAGACCAAAGAGCTGTTGAAGGGCACCAGGAAGAAAATTGTAGACCTGCACCAGGCTGGGAAGAGTGAATATACAATAGGAAAGCAGGTTGGTGCATATAAATTGTCACGCGCCACGGCAGCGCGCGCCAATCAGGATGTCTCACCACGATCGCTGTAATTAGGATCAGCTGTGAGACGTCCTATAAAGACAAGACCGCGAGAGACTCACCTCGCGGGTTATTGATGTTGTTGTCGGTCCACATCAGTCGCGTCTCTATGCGCCTCACCTTCGTGTCGTCCTGGCTATCGCGTCCTTACGCGTTCCGTCCGTGCTCCTCCGTGCTCCTCCATGTCCGTCGTTCTATCCAGGTATCTTTCTGTTTAGCTTACTTCCTAGTTTTCTTTAGTTACCACCCGTTTTCCGTCCCGGTGTTGTTTTTGTTTACTACCTGTTTTCCGTGCCCGTTTTCCGGCTGCGGCCGTATTTATGTTCCACACCCGTTTTCGGTCCTTGCTTCTTTCAGTTCGCTGTGTCTCCCTTTGTTTACCCTTTTTGAATAAATCTTCCCTTTTTTGAACCTGCGTTCGTCTCCTGCTTCCCATCCGCCTCCCCGTAACAGAATAACCCGCCTACATGGAGACGGCAGGTATCCCTGATTTTTCTTTTCTCCCCCGCCGTTTCAATGGCGATCCAGTCCGTTGCCATGCTTTTGTGGAAGACTGTTTGCGTTTTTTCAGTTTATATCCCCCGGAGACCGATTATGCTGGGGTGTCTTTTGTTTTTCTTCACCTAACTGGTGAAGCCCTTATTTGGGCCACCCATTTATGGCCGGTGCTTCGGACCGGAACCGTGGGGCAGCTCTTAGAGGAGCTGATCGTTGGGTTTGGCTCCCCACGGGGTTGCACGGGTCCCGAAGCCACGGGTTTAGAACCCGTTCGCCCTGTCTGGTCAGCCTTGGTGGGTCATGTGCTGGATTCCCAGCTTGCCACCAGCCGGACCGCTCTAGTCAAGCGTCAACGTGCGCGCTTAACGTCCTGTGACCTAGTTCGCGATAGTCCCATGTTAGGCTCGTCACTCTCCACGGTTGCTCAATTAGCCTAGCCGACTCCTGCGCCACGCACATTGGCAACACAGACAGTCACATCACCCCCGGTCGTGCCCACTTCCCGCGTCTCGGACGTTTTGTACCAGTGACTGTGTCCAGGTTGTCGTCAGTAGTGCCAGTGACTGCATCAGGGGCATCTGCAGTTCTGGTGGCTGCCCCCAGGACGGCTGCAGTCCGGTGGCGGCCCCCAGGGGCGTGTGCCAGTTCCAGTGGCGGCCCCCAGGGTGTCTGCAGTTCCGTGGTTGCCCCCCAGGGCGTCTGCAGTTCCGGTGGTGTTGCCCCAGGGCGTCTGCAGTTCCGGTGACTGCCCCCAGGTGTCTGCAGTTCCGGTGGCTGCCCCCAGGAGCGTCTGCAGTTCCGGTGGCCCGCCCCAGGGCATCTTGCAGTTCGGTGGCTGCCCCCAGGGCGTCTGCAGTTTCCGGTGGCCGCCCCCAGGGCGTCTGCAGTTCGGTGGCTGCCCCCCAGGGCGTCTGCAGGTTCCGGTGGCTGGCCCCCCAGGGCGTCTGCACCGGTCTCCACGTGGGGCTGCCAATCCAGGTCGACAGAGGCCTTTCTAAAGGTCGCATGCGCCTCGACAGAGATTCGTCCCGAGAACGTCTCCTCCACGGCAAACCGACCTCAGTGACTGTCCCTCTTCCCGGGATGAATGGGCTTCCCGTCCACGACTTCCGCTGTCAAGCACACCACGTCGTCCACGACTCCTGCTCCCAAGCACCACGTCGTCCCACACTCTTGCTCCCAAGCACCACGTCGTCCACAGAAGACTATGCTCCCAAGCACCCACGTCCGTCCACGACTCTGCTGTCAAGCACCACGTCGTCCCACGACTCTGCTGTCAAGCAACCACGTCGTCCACGACTTTGCTGTCAAGCACCACGTCGTCCACGATGACTGCTGCTGTACCCAAGCAACCACGTTGTCCAACGACTCTGCTGTTCAAGCACCCACCATGTCGTCCACGACTCTGCTGCGTCAAGCAGCGTGCACGTCGTCCAACGACCCTTCTCATGCACACACCTGTAACGTCGTCCACGAACCTGTCTCTTCAGCTCAAGTCTTTCTCCTTCCGACCCTGTATTCTCTGCATGCATCCCTCACGTCGTCCACGACCCTGCTCTGCAGCCTCACGTCGTCCACGACCCTGCTCTTCAGCCTCACGTCCTTCCTCGACCTGCTCTCTGCAGCCTCACGTCTTCCTCGACCCCTGCTACTGCATCCTCAAGTCGCTCCACGACCATGTCGGCAGCCTCACGTCTCAAAGGGCTGCTCTGCAGGCCCTCCACGTCGTCCACGTCCCTGCTATGCCGCCTACGTCGTCATCACGATACGCCCTGCGCACCCACGCGTCGGCTCCGTCCCAGGTAGACACACTCCAGTCTTGTCGCCTACGCCTTGTCAAGCGTCGCCACGTCGCTCAGTGGACCAAGAGGCACCACGTCGCACCTACCGCTAACAAGCGTCGCTCGTTCCCTCTCCTCTTTCACATTCTTTTCGTTCCATCGATTCTTCGGTCACCTTATGCTTTCATTGTTTGGTAAGAATCTCACGAAGCATGGCTTTCAGTTTCCCCTTCCTCCCCCTTTACCCTTCTTCTTTATCCCCCCTTTCCCGTCTCTCCCTCCCCCCCCCCCTCTTTTCCCCTTCTCTACCAGTATGCTTGTGTCGTGCGTCCTTTGCAAACTCAGCCCCTTTTTCTTCTTTTCTTTTGACTCAAAGTTCTACTTTTGTTCATTGGACCACATGATATTCTTCCAATCCTCTTCTGGATCATCCATATTGTCTCTCTGCAAAACTCAGGACGGACATGGGACATGTACTGGGCTTTAAGCAGGGGGGCATACTTGGAACTGAAGGATCTGCGCTCTCTCTGTCGACGACGTGAGGCAGGAGGGCGGAAAGTCGAGATGTGAGGCAGACGAGATGAGTCGACGACGGGGGGGCCGACGAGCTGAGACGACGACGCGTGAGGAAGGGCAGAAGAAGCTGAGACGACGAAGTGTTGTTTTTTGTGGAAGACGAGCTGAGACGACGAAGGTGGCAGACGAGCTGAGACGACGACGTTGTTGGCAGACGAGCTGAGACGACGACGTGTGGAAGACGAGCGGATGGTCGACGAGTGTGGGCAGACGATCCCCTCGAGGAGGAGACAGAAGGAGTCACCATTCACATAACCAATACTGCGCAGGTGGGCACAAAAGAACAGTAAAGGAAGTTAGAAAGAGGTTCACTACTCAGTTCGAAAGGGTGTTCACGGGTGCCAATGCGTGACCAGTACTAACAGATAAGAGATTGGGTATGGAGAGGGCAGATCAGACAATTGGAAGGACAACCAAATACTCCAGAATCTTATACTCACAGAGCCAACACAGGTCCAGATTCACCGTCTCCTCTGCGTCCACGGACCATCTAGAAGCCGGGTGTGAGCCGCCGAATCTCCAGGCGAGGAAGGAGGAGAGCTAAGGGAAGCACAAAAGAGTCGCAGAGTAGGGAGAAATCTCCTGTTGTTGAGCAGATAGAGACAACCATGAAGACGACGACCGCTCTACAAGCGTCGACCTCGGTCGCGGGTCGTCTCTGACAAGCGTCGCACTCTCGTCGTCTTGGCTCGTCACAAGCGTCGCCGGCTCGTCTGTCGTCTCTGTCACAAGCGGTCTCGCCTCACGTCGGACCTGGCCGCTCGTCTTGCCACACGTCTGTCGACTCCGATCGTGCTTTCTGCCACACGTCGTTTCCCTCCTTTCGCTTCAGCTCGTCTTGCTCGTCTGCCACACGTCGTCGTCTCAGCTCGTCTGCCACACGTCGTCGTCTCAGCTCGTCTGCCACACGTCGTCGTCTCAGCTCGTCTGCCTCACGTCGTCGTCTCAGCTCGTCTGCCACACGTCGTCGACTCAGCTCGTCTGCCTCACGTCTTCGACTCCGCCCTCCTGCCTCACGTCGTCGACAGAGAGAGACTCAGATCCTTCAGTTCCAAGTATGCCCCCCTGCTTAAGCCAGTACATGTCCAGGTCCGTCTGAAGTTTGCCAGAGAGCATATGGATGATCCAGAAGAGGATTGGAAGAATATCATGTGGTCAGATGAAACCAAAATAGAACTTTTTAGTCAAAACTCAACAGGAGGACAAAGGATGCTGAGTTGCATCCCAAGAACACCATACCTACTGTGAAGCATGGGTGTGGAAACATCATGCTTTGGGGCTGTATTTCTGCAAAGGGGACAGGACGACTGATCCGTGTTAAGGGAAGAATGAACGGGGCCATGTATCGTGAGATTTTAAGCCAAAACCTACTTCCATCAGTGAGAGCATTTAAGACGGAACGTGGCTGGGTCTTCCAGCATGACAATGATCCCAAACACACCGCTTGGGCAACGAAGGAGTGGCTCCGTAAAAAGCATTCCAAGGTCCAGGAGTGATCTAGCCAGTCTCCAGACCTCAACCCCATAGAAAATTTGTGGAGGGAGTTGAAAGTCTGTGTTACCCCAAAACATCACTGCTCTAGAGGAGATCTGCATGGAGGAATGGGCCAAAATACCAGCTACAGTGTGTGCAAACCTGGTGAAGACTTACAGGAAACGTTTGACTTCTGTCATTGCCAACAAAGGTTATGTTACAAACTACTGAGTTGAACCAAATTTATTGACCAAATACTTATTTTCCATCATAATTTACAATTATATTCTTTAAAAATCGAACAATGTGATTTCCTGGATTTTTTTTTCTCATTTTGTCTCTCATAGTTGAAGTGTTCCTATGATGAAAATTACAGACCTCTCTCATCTTTCTACGTAGGAGAACTTGCACAATCAGTGACTGACTAAATACCTTTTTGGCCCACTGGGTGTGTGTGTTCTAATATATATATATATATATATATATATATATATATATATATATGAGGACAGAGATTTAAATACCATGTAAACCATTTTTACTAACTTGCATGTTTAAATTTCTTCCTGTTTTCATCCATATTTGCCCTTAAGCTCGGAAATAATTGGGTGTTCTGCAGTCACCCAACCCTTATTTCAGATAACTAAAGCTTGCAGACTATTTATACCTTAGTACACCTTTCTATATCTTAAGCATTTACGTTTCTGTGTAAGCTCTTGCAATGCTAAAAGTTACATGAAAAAGTCAAAGAAGTCTGATGATATCTGCGATCCTTTAATGGTGTCATACACCATACATCATCACTGATATGTCATAAGTCATCAATTATAAGTCACCCATATTAAAATTAACTAACTAGGTACTAAAAAAGGAAGAAGTATATAATTTGTAGCTAAATATTGTTTAGCTGTAAAGCTGTATGAACTGGCTAAACAGCATACTATTAGTTGCAGTGCATGTTCTATTTCATGTATGAGATTTGTTCTCTTTAAATTAACTAGCTATGCTTGAACACTATTTTGTCCTGATTTCTTCTTCCCAAACTGCTGTCAGACTGGGTAATCACACACTGGCTTACCTAGAACTGCATGCACAATAAATTTCTAATAAACATTCTCTGATATTCTCTAATATGGGGACTGGGGTAGCCTAGCGGGTAAGGTACTGGACTATGGACCAGAAGGTCCAGGGTTCAAATCCCACCTCTGCCAAGCTGCCACTGCTGGGTCCTCGAGCAAGGCCCTTAACCCACAATTGCTTGGATTGTAAGATTGTACCAATTGTAAGTCACTCTGGACAAGGGCGTCTGCTAAGTCCTGTAAATGTAAATGTAATATTGAGGATCTTACCAATGGTAGTGATAAATTGTTGGTTGCCCTTGACACTCATTGAATTTACACTAGTTTTAGTGCAGGGCTAGTATATTACATTCGTTGCATATATACTTTATATTGCTTATGATGGTTATTAAGGTCCAACATATTTAAAATAATCTGCTGCCATTTAGTTGATTAACTTTCTTTCAAAATATACAGTATATTGTCAAAATTAAGACCATAAGAAAAGCAACAATTTTTTTTTTTTCCTTTTTTTAACCTCATGGTTTTGATTGATGTCTGAGGCATAATTGCAACTCCAGATGGAGATTTGCATTAAAATCTATATGTAAATATCAAGAATAATAGAAGACATACATAACATAATAATTGTGCTTTAAAACAAGTAAGATATACAATAAGGTGTAATCAACCAGTGGAGGCATTTATTTTTAAATTTGTAACAGAAATGATTGCTGATGTAAGGGCATCATAAATATCCAATCATTACTCATTATCCCATCATTATACAGTGGGGCAAAAAAGTATTTAGTCAGCCACTGATTGTGCAAGTTCTCCTGCTTAGAAATATGAAAGAGGTCTGTAATTTTCATCATAGGTACACTTCAACTATGAGAGACAAAATGAGAAAAAAAAATCCAGGAAATCACATTGTAGGATTTTTAAAGAGTATAATTGTAAACTATGGTGGAAAATAAGTATTCGGTCAATAAATTTGGTTCAACTAAATAGTCTGTAACATAACCTTTGTTGGCAATGACAGAGGTCAAACGTTTCCTGTAAGTCTTCATCAAGTTTGCACAAACTGTATCTGGTATTTTGGCCTATTCCTCCATGCAGAGCTCCTCTAGAGCAGTGATGTTTTGGGGTTAACCACAGACTTTCAACTCCCTCCACAAATTTTTCTATGGGTTTGAGGTCTGGAGACTGGCTAGGCCACTCCAGGACTTGAAATGCTTTTTTTACAGAGCCACTCCTTCGTTGCCTGAGTGGTGTGTTTGGGGTCATTGTCATGCTGGAAGAACCCAGCCACATTCCATCTTCAATGCTCTCACTGATGGAAGGAGGTTTTGGCTTAAAATCTCACGATACATGGCCCCTTCATTCTTCCTTTAACACGGACCAGTCGTTTTTCCTGTCCCCTTTGCCAGAAAAAAAACCAAACCACAAAAGCATGATGTTTCCACACCCATGCTTCACAGTAGGTATGGTGTTCTTGGGATGCGACTCAGCATCCTTTGTCCTCCAGTTGAGTTTTGACTAAAAAAGTTCTATTTTGGTTTCATCTGGACCACATGATATTCTCCCAATCCTCTTCTGATCATCCAATATCTCTCTGGCAAACTTCAGACGGGCCTGGACATAAACGGGCTTATGCAGGGGGGCACACTTGGCACTGCAGGATCTGAGTCTGTCTTTGGTCTCTCCTCTGGTACTTTGGTCCCAACTTTCTGCAGGTCATTTCGTCAGGTCTCTCCGTGTCGTTTTTGCTCACCGTTCTCATGATCATTTTGACCCCACGGGATGAGATCTTGCATGGAGTCCCAGATCAAGGGATATTATCGATGGTCTTTGAATGTCTTACAATTGCTCATTGATGTTTTCCCGCAAAGGGATTCGATTTCAGATCACTCTCTTTTAGTATTTGAGCTATTCTCCTAATAAATAAAATCCTCTGCCTCGTTATCACACCAAGCGCCACTAAGCACATCTGCTACTCCAGCTACGTTTATTAAAAACCTACCAGACTTGAAACTTAATACACACTACGGAGATCAATCATCTTGAGAGTGTAAATGACCAATTAGAATGTGTGCTTCGCTCAACCCTGGACACCGACTGCTCCTGCTAGAGTCAAACGCATTAGGGAAAAAAGGCTAGCACCATGGTATAAATGACCACAACACCCTTTACCTTAAAGCAAAGAACACGGCATCTAGACGCACAAGTGGAGACATAGTAAATTGGAGGTGTTTAAGATTGCTTGGAGGGACAGCATGGGCAGAGTATAAGCATGCCCTCACTAAAGCTAAGGCTGCATACTTCTCTTCAATCAGAGAGAAAAAATAAGAATAATCCAAGAGTTTTTTCTTTAATACAGTCCTCCAAATTAACAAAAAAACCCACAGAAAGTGATTCATTCTCCCGTTCTATTGTAATTTTAACAGTAATGATTTCATGACTTTTCTTTATGATAAAGATAGAAAACAGTAAGGGCGGCATAAAACTCAATGCTCATCACATCACCAAACTGTTCAGCCACCTTCCAGATGCAGCACTAGTGAAGACTTCTGTTTAATGAGATGTACATCAACACTAGAATCTTTTACCTACCCCAATTACTAATACTAAAACTATCTGCACTGATCAGCTCGTCTAAGTCATCAACATGTTTATTATAGATCCAATTCCCTACACGTTTACTCAAACAAGTAATACCTAGTTATTATAGAGCCAGTGTTAGTTATTTTAAATTTCATCCCTTACCTTTGGGTTATGTGCACAAATCCTTTAAGTCTGCCGTTATCAAACCACTGATTAAAAAAGCCAATCTTCTTGACCCTGTTGTGATATCTAATCAATCATAGTACTGAAACAGCATTAATTAGGGTACTAAATGACCTGCTAATGTCCTCAGATAAGGGAAGGTGTTTCTTTTCTTGTTCTGTTAGATTTAAGTGCAGCTTTTGACACTATAGATCATGATGTGTTTTTACTAAACAGACTAGAAAATACTGTAGGTATTAAGGGATCGGCACTTTCTTGGTTTACATCCTACTTAAGCGGACCAGTACCAGTTTGTTCATATAAATAATCTAAGGTCCTAAGCTCTCAAAAGTGGAAGTATGGGCGTGCCCTCAGGGGTCAGTGCTTGGCCTGCTTTTATTCTCTCTGTACATGCTAGCCACTAGGCTCAGTTATTCGTAAACATGGCATTAGTTTCCACTGCTATTGCGATGATACACAGCTGTACATATCAGCCAAACCTAATGACAGCCTTACCAATCAACAAAATTGAGGACTGTGTAAAGGAAATAAAAGATTGGATGTTATTTAATTTTCTCTTACTTAACTCCGATAAAACTGAGGTTCTATTAGTGGGAACCCAAGGCTTGAGAGACAGGTTGGGTTACATCTATCCTAAATGTAGATGGCTGTCCAAGTATTGCCCAGTCCATCTGTAAAAAACTTAAGTGTCACATTTGATTCAGATCTCTCCTTTGATGCGGCACATTTGCAGCATCACTCGAATTGCTTTTCTTTCAATTAACTATAATATCGCTAAACTTAGAAATATCCTCTCTTTTAATGATGCAGAAAAACTTGTTCATGCATTTTATAACCTCAAGGTTGGATTACATGTAATGCCTTAACTTACTGGATGCTCTAGTAAATCTATAAATAAACTTCAAAAAAAAAGTTAGTTCAGAATGCAAGCTGGCCTGAGTGCTAACTCGAACTAAAAAATTTGATCATATCACTCCTGTTCTATCATCACTACACTGGTTACCAGTCAAATTCCGCATTGATTACAAAATACTTCATATAAACTTATAAGCTCTACATGGCCTGGCCCCCACATTATCTGAGTGAACTCTAAGAGTTTTACAATCCACCTTGTCCTACTTCGTTCGCAGGGGTGCAGGACTTCTTTTAGTTTCCTAGAATTAAAAAAGTCACAGCCAGGGGAAAGGCTTTTCTGATACATGTCCGCCCCAACTATGGAATAAAATACTTCCCACTTTCGTTCGAGATTCAGACACTCTCCAAGGTTTTTAAGTCTACGTATAAAAGACATACCTATATACACAGGCTCTTGACTAGATTTAGACCAGGATGCATGGACTTGGGTCACTGGGGCCGGAGTCTAGAGGCATGTCCCCTGGCCTGCTTGCCCTTGTCGCCTAGCCGGACAAGGTGTCGAGTGGGCAGTCTGGCTGAACTGGGCTTCGGTCCTCGTGATCTTGAACTCGTGCATCGTTGACTTAGAATAAGGGCAGAAGCTGGGGGTTCCTAGTCAAAGAGTCTTATGGTGATCAGAGACGTTGGGTTGCTGTCTTCTGCCTCCCATGGGGTTGCCAATGTCTCAGTGATCCCTCTTGGCTGTGTACCTACCAGTTCTCCTCTTTCTAGCTATGCTGCTATAGCTAATGCTGCCAGGGTCTCATGCTACACTTGGCATCAGTTATTGACATGGCATCAGTGATTGTTAATAGACACTGTGCTCTTAATCAATAACTAATTGCATTTTCTGTTTTCTCTCCGAGCTGTGTTCCGGTGCCGGTTCCAGCCCCACACATGATGTTCATCCGCTGCAGCTCCACTCAAGCTGCTTCCGTTATCAGCTCCAGCCCCACCATACCCGGGCCACTTAATGCCGATGTGCATACTTCAAATTTTATTCGAACTTTGACTCCATGACTTTAGTTTCGCTCTTAGATTTATCATCTATGCTGCCCAAGGAGGTTGGGTCCCTTTTTGAGTCTTGGTCCTCCCAAGGTTTCTTCCTATAACACTCACGGAGTTTTTCCTTGCCTCTGTCGCCCTAGGTTTGCTCAATTTGGGAATGGATGTAGTTATTAGGAGATAATCTAAACTTGTAAAGTTGCTTTGAGACAATGCTCCATTGTAAAAAGCGCTATGTAAATAGATCTGACTTGACTTGACTTGGCTCCCACAGTTGATTTATTCGCACCAACCTGCTTGCCTATTGTAGATTCACTCTTTTCTTCCTGGTGTCCTTTAACAGCTCTTTGGTCTTGGCCATGGTTGCGTTTGGAGTCTGACTGTTTGAGGCTGTGGACAGGTGTCTTTTATACAGATAATGAGTTCAAACAGGTGCCATTAATACAGGTAACGAGTGGAGGACAGAAAAGTTTCTTAAAGAAGAAGTTACAGGTCTGTGAGAGCCAGAAATCTGGCTTGTTTGTGGGTGACCAAATACTTATTTTCCTCCATGATTTACAATTATATTCTTTATATATCCTACAATGTGATTGCCTGGATTTTCTTTCTCGTTTTGTCTCTGATAGTTGAAGTGTACCTATGATGAAAATTACAGACCTCTCTCATCTTTCTAAGTAGGAGAACTTGCACAATCAGTGGCTGACTAAATAATTTTTGCCCCACTGTACATAAGCAGTGCAATGTAAGTTGCCAGTGGTGCTTCCACTCTCAATACTATTTAGATTAAAAACAATAAACCACATCCCAAAATAAAAGGAAACATTTATTATTGTTAGACACTTCTCTCTAAGGTCAAAATATTTTTGGTTGGGTGATGGTTTCTGTTGGTTTTGCTGCATCTGGTACAGTTTGGCTTGCCATACAGTTCATATGAGCAACATCCTCAACTTGAAGCTGTTCTGTATGAACAAATGGCCTAAATTTCCTCTAAGATAATGTGCAAAACTGCACAACAGTTACAGAAATGATTAGTTGCAGTTATTGCTGCAAAATGAATCACACCATATATTGAATGCAAAGGTTCACCTACTTTTGCAACTCACAGATATGTAATATTGGATCACTTTTTTCAAAACATAAATGAGCAAGAATAATATTTTATCTCATTTGTTTAACTGTTTTTTCTTTATATACATAAAATCTTGGGGATTGGGTGAACGTATGAAATTCTAGAAAATTCTAAAGGATTCACAAACTTTCACCACCACTGTACATACAATGATGGAGTAAATGTATAGATTTGTACAGTTTGGGCGGCAATATAACAGAGCTCACTTTTAATTCTGCTCTGTGTAGTGAGCATGGCCAGTATTATCGCTCATTCCTCTGAAGACCAGGAAATACAAAAGTATTTAAAAAGCACTGACTCCTCAGAGATGCAAAGTGCTCATGCAGAGTTTAGATTTCTACCACAGTCAAGGAAAGAGGCTTTAGAGAATACATACACATTAGTGGTGAGGTGCACAGGAGTCAGTTTGTCTGCTTACTTTTATTCACCTAGCTACCAGAGATGAAAGCATGGCATTCATCCTTGTCAATCAAAAATGTTTTATTATAATGAATTCCACTTCAAATGACCCGAGTGTTTATTGGGGATAGATGGATTTCAGAAGGCATCTTTGGCCTTCTTATGCCATCCACTTCACTCATTCACTCATGATAATCTTGCTAGTTTTATTTAGGTATAGGCACTCTGACAGAGAATATTCTGTAGGCAGTAACTTGGAGAACTAAATACAAACACAGGAGGGTGAACAACAAAGAGGTGAAGCTCCATTAAATTTTCAGACAACAGGCAAAGGTCCCAGGTGCCACAGCATTAGATTAACATTACTGAAAGTGCATAGCATGACATCATCCCCAGCTATTTCTATTAATGAGATTAGAAACATGTTCTGTTAATAGACTATATGCTCTAAAGAATAACTAATTACATACAGTATCTCTTTTCTCTCCAAGTTAATGTTCCAGTACCAGTTCCAGCCCACACACTAAGATGTTTTTCCTTGATGTTGTTCCTCCACTTCAGCTCCACCCAAGCTGTTCTTCTGTCATCAGTTCCAGCTCTCACACTGTTACTCAGATCACAGAGGGTAAATTTCTCCCCCCTTCGATATGCCGATATGCATATTTTTATGTTGTTTTATATATAAAAAAAATAAAAAAATAATATAAAAATAATAATAATTATTGTCTTATGTGCTATAGTTTTACATTATCTATTTTATTATACTCTTCATAATATTACATTTTCTATAACATATTACACTATATATTATTAGATTTTACTTCTTTTTTATGTTTTTGTTCTATTAATGTTCTCTGTTATATTTATTTAGCTTCTGTTTATTTTAACTATTACTATTATAAACATAATTAATTCATTAGATAAATTAGTTTAATTCTTACATATATCATCTATGGCACAAAAGGAGGATGGGTCCCTTTTTTACTCTTGTTTCTCAGAAGGTTTCTTCCTTTTAACGTTTGAGGATTTTTTCCTTACCAGTGTCAACCTAAGCGTGCTCAATTTGGGACTGGGCTTAGGTATTACAAGACAATATAAAGGTGTTAACCTGCTTTGAGACAATGCTCCATTGTAAAAAGCGCTATAGAAACAAATCTGATTTTTGACTTTAACTTTGAGCTTTGCTGGTGTCAGTTGGCCAGCCACAGTGTTGTCAGGTGGTATCCACTCTTCATTTTTGTTTCACCCCTTTAACCATAATACATTGGGACATGGGGCAGTGGAAGTAACATCACCATATCACTGACTGTGACTGGTTCTACACTCTTTAGATCCCCTTCTTTGGGTCTTCTTATTCCTCAGTGCCTTATCTGTAATTCCAAGCCCAACACTCCTAACAGCAGAGCAACATTTCTGACTTGTGGGGCAGCTGCAAAGACCTCCCCATTCCTGTCCTTTCAGCTGACCCCAGGACCTTGATTCCCCACTTTACATCTCTTCTGAGCCACACAGTCAGTTCCCTGAATGCCTTCTTTTGCTTGGACCTGGTGACTCCTAGGATTTTCAGTAGCTGCTGGGTAGATTTTCCATCAAAGCCTCTGCATCCGACTTTGAAAGGGTAGATGTATACTTTCCTGCTTCTGTGCACCCTGCAGAAAGCTTCCTGTACCTTTTTCCTCTCAAAAGCTGCCTCCATTATTTTGTCTCACAATACTGTGAATTCAGCCAGGATTACTTTCTTGCCAGAGATGGACCACAGGACAACGTCTGGGAGTAGAATAGTTATGCTTATTTTGGAAACTTAAACAGTTTGTTAAGGTCAACCCTCATCTGCCACTCACATACATGCCCAGCTGTCACTGCGTCTTAAGACATCGACAGGCTTAGATAAGACATCTTAAGACATTTTGTTTTACTAAGACATCTCAAAACGTTTAAGACATACTGACTGCACGACATCTCTGTGTCTTGAGACATGAAATTTAGTGTCTAAGACATGGATTAATCATTTTGTAGTTTTGAAGACAGGCATGACTTAAGACAGGACATTGTCATAAGACACAGACAACTTATTGCTTAGTAAGTGTTCAGTTTCAGAGAAAATAGTGCTCCTCTGGATGATTGTTTTTTTTTTCCATGAATAATATTTTTTCTGTTTTGTCATTTCTTGTAATTAAATTTACATATTTTAATAATTTAAGGTAGGAGGTGTCCACGGGTTTTTGCCGTCAGTCAGGAAATGACCGCCCCAAAAACCAAATAAGAAGGACGGTACCCAAGTGCAGTTAGCTCCAGATGGTTTTAATTGAACTGAAAATTAACTTAACTATATTAAACTAAAATAAAGAACACAATTGGATAAATACAGAAATAATGACATGCTCTGTGTTTGTGTCTAAAAGCAGCGAATATTCGAGCTGCATACACAATACACATAGACTAAAACAAGCGCGCCCTTGAAATAAGGGGAATGAAAGAAAAGCGTAGGGAATCGTCTCGCTTGCGTCAGAGCCGCGCGGACAACACCACACTCAGGCTCACGCACCTTTGCCAGCGAGTCCTCTTTGGCAAGGGATCGGGGGCTACGAAGCGTGCCGTGTCGAATGATCCCGACAGCTTACACTGCCTGTTGGCAATGCGCTTAAATAGCCAAAGGCAGCAGCTAGGATCATAGCTGTAATAGCCGCTTTAAACTGCAAAGCGGCCGATTACAATCTGGCCAGGGATGTCACCGGCAAAGGTAGCTCAAAGCTACCCCTAGCGGCCAACGGGGCAACCCCGAACAGTACCCCGACTCCCCCTAAGCGCATACCACATCGCCCCTATGGCTTGCCGAACACGCTCAGGATTGACCGTCTGGCCCACAATGGACGAAGGAACAGGAGGGCAGGTAACAGCAGATCTGGCCCCTGTTTCATGCCTTAGTGACCAGACCGGCGTTTCTAAGGCCGAGAACGCCACTGGTGACCGAGGGGCGAAAGCAGCTCTCCTAGGGGCGGAGGCCAGAGGTTTCAGGGGAGGATTCTGGTCGCCAACGGCCCCTGGACAAGACCCATCGGCTGGGAGGCAGGCCCGGCAATTGTGGTTGAGCTCCACGACCCGAGAACGGAGCTCCCCCCGGCAGTTGGGGCGGAGAAGGAGCCCAGAAACCGACCCGCTGAGACCGACAAAGGACCGGGGCCAGGGACCTGGCCAGCCCGCATGGACTCCAAGGCCCTCAGAGAAAGAGACACAGAGTGACCAAGGCGAGCGGGGGTCCGGGGTCCCCAACAAACTGAACGCAGGGAGCGCTGGGGGGGCCTCTGAGCAAGGGTCTGACCGGCCCCCGGTGCGGAGTTTAAGGTTGCGCAACAGCTTTTTGTGCGGGGCCAGGCGTGCGCAAAACGCTCCAGACGTGGAGCTTCCCTTGCTCAACCCAGGTCTACAGATGCAGTCGAACCAGGTAACAGGCCAGGGGGCGCTAACCACTGAAGCCACGGGGTCTGACTGCCCACGTGCGGAGTTTTAAATGCGCAATGGGCTCGCTGTAATGGAGCCAGCGGCGCAAAATGCCCAGGCCTTGAGCTTCCTTGTCAGACGCGGGACTTACGGGCCCGCGGCCGGCCCAGCACGGTCCGAAGGTCGCAAACCTTTCTTCCCAGCACGGGGTCCGACTGCCCAGCTGTCACGGCGTCTTAGACTGACAGGCTTTAGATCAGACATCTTAAGACATTTTGTTTTACTAAGAACTCTCAAAACGTCTTAAGACCTACTGAATGAAACATCTCTGTGGTCTTGAACATGAAAATTTAGTGTCTTAGACATGGGAAGTAATCATTTGTATGTTCTTGAAGACATGCATGACTTAAAGACATGACATTGTCATAAGACCAGAAAACTTATGTCTTAGTAGTGTTTCAGTTCAGAGAAAAATCGTGCTCCTCGGATGATGTTTTTTTTTTTCCATAATAATACTGTGTTGTATTTCTTTCTTGTACTAAATTTAAAATATTTAATAATAAGTTAAGGTAGTGTCACGGGGTTGCGTCATGCAGGAAAATGACGAACCCCAAAAACCAAATATAAGGAACGGGACCCAAGTGCAGTTAGCTCCAGATGGTTTTTTTATTGAACTGAAATTAACTTAACTAATTAAACTAAATAAAGAAACACAATTGATAAAAACAGAAATCATGAAAGTCTCTGTGTGTGGTCTAAAAGCAGCGAATATATGCGAGCTGCATCACATACACAGAGACGTACAGCGCCTTGCAATAAGGGAATGAAGAAAAGCGGAGGGAAGCCGTCCTCTGTTAGCTCAGAACCCTGCGAACAGACGCAAGCGGAACCAGTTACAGGCAGGGGCGCTAACCACTAACACGGGGTCTGACTGCCCACGTGCGTAGTTTAAATGCGCAATTGGCTCCTGTATGGAGCCCAGGCAGCGCAAAATGCCCAGGCGTGGAGCTTCCTTGCTCAGACGCGGGACTTACCGGGCGCGGCGGGGCCCAGGCCAGGTCCGAGAGGCGCAAACTTTCAGCACGGGGTCCCCCGACTGCCCAGGTGCACGTTGAAAAATGGAACGGGCTCCTTCCGGGGCCGGCGGCCCAAAATGCACAGGCATTGAAGCTTCCTTGCTCCAGACGCGGGACTTACAGGTGCGGCGTGGGCCCATGCACAGGTCTATGAGGCACCAAACCTCTCAAGGCACGGGGTCTCAAGGCCAAGTGCAGGTCCAGCAATACGTGGTCCCAGGCCGGTTCAGAACCAAGAGGTGCTTGGCTGCTGGGTCAACGGACCTAGACATTTCCTCAAGGCGGGCTGGACCTCCAGGGGATGGTCTTAAGGCGGGCTCGGTCTCATCAGGGACCATAATGAACCTCTTCCTGCCTGGAGGAGAGAAACTCCGCCTCCAGACCAGTCATACAGCTCGTGTTTGGGAAGGCGGTTCAGTTGATCAAGCTCGTTCTGCACTTCCTCGTTGAGGAGCCAGAATGAAGTGGGTCATGAGGCCCGATCATTGAACCGGAGGTTCCGCTAGGGTATTGAAACTCCCCAAAAACTCCAGAACTGACCGGGGACCCTTGTCTGAGATCGAGAATTCCCAGGGGTCTTGGAGGATTCACCTGCAACCGAGGGGTCCTCTCGGTGCGGAGAATTGGGTCAAACTGCCTGGGCGCAGAGATCGAAGCGAAGCTCGTGGCTCGGTAGCGGTTACGTGATCAGGGGCCCAAGCGCAGGGGTCGGCGGCAAACGACCGTTGCGCTAAATACCCAGGCGTGGAGCTGGTCTTGCTCAGACCCACGGGGGTAAGTGGCCGCAATGGGCTCCCATACGGGGCCAGGCGGCGCTATATGCCTCCTCCTCTCCGTGGAGCTGTAAATGGCTCGACCATGGGGCTTTTTGTTCGCGGCGGGCCCAGACAGGCCAGGGGGCACCATTACGCTCAAGGGCCCTTTTTCCTTCCTTCCCTGGTGCGGAGCTTGAAAGCGCGGCGAAGCCCAGGATCACCACGGGTGGGCGCTGTGCCTCACTCTTTCCAGTTAAAAAGCGTTCTGTGCCTGTGAACGGGGCTAGGCGGCGCTGTAACCACTGGGGGGCCGCTGTGCGCCTCACTCTTTCAGCTTGAGAGTTTAGTACGCTGGTTGAACGGGGCCTAAGGTGGCGCTGTACAAGCTCTCCGGGGAGCCTTTTGTGCTCCCACACGGGGCTTAAGGCGCATAAGGTTTCTGTACGGGGCCAGGCCGTGCGAACTGCCACACCGTGGGGTCCTTTCGCGCTCAAACACGGGCCTTGTGTCGCGGCGGCCCCAGGGTAAGGTCTAGGGGTGCCATAAACGCTCAGGCCAAGGGGTGCTGACTGCCCTGGTGCGTAGCTTGAAAGCGCATCAAGCCCAGGTTCACCACTGGGGGGCGTTGTGCACTCACTCTTCCGCTTGAGCGTGCTCAACAGAACACGGGGCTGTGTGCGCGGTGGGGGGCCCAGTACAGGTCTAGGGGGCGGCCATACCCCAGGCACGGGTTCTGACTGCCCCTGGTGCAGAGCTTGGAAAGCGCGTAGCCCGATTCACCACTGGGGGGGCGTTGTGCACTCACTCTTCCGCTTGAAGCTTCAGTTGCGCTTGTGACGGGGCTAGGCAGCGCTGTAAAGCCCTCCGTGGAGCCTTTGTCTCGAACCCGGGGCTTAAAGCGCATAAGGATTCTGTCCTAGTCCATGCGGCAACGAACTGACACACCGTGGAGTCCTTTCTGCTCAAACAACGGGCCCTTGTTGGCCGGCGGGCCCAGGTAACAGGTCTAGGGGGTGCCAACGCTCAGGCAAGGGGTCTGCTGACGCTGGTGCGAGCTTGAAGCCATCAAGCCCCGTTCCACTGGGGGCGCTGTGCGCTCACTCTACCAGCTTGAGCGTGTCGTACGCTGGTGAACGGGGCTAGGTGGCGCTATAGACCCTGGCATGGGACCGGGTGGACTTGAGCCGTAAAGGATACTATCCGCCCTCTTCCTCGCACGCTGATCGAGGCGGGTCTCCGCCAATCTGGCCAGCTCGATCAGCTGGTCAAAGGAAGAGGCGGGTGGAAGGAAGCACAGCTCAATGTCCACATCATAATTGAGCCCTGATGTAAAGGGCTCCATGAGGACCGGTCCCTGCAGGCCGCTCTGTGCGGCCAGGGTACGAAATTCAGCCACATATTCCTGTACCTCCCGAAAGCCTTGCGTAATCTCAAAGACACTGATAGGTTCGGGGTCAGGAATAAGTGGCTGAGGGTCAAAACAGGCTATGCCGCACTGTATACCTGTTTGAACACTGGGCGAACGCCGACGGTTACGACGGCGAGGGCTGGACGATTTGAGAGGGTCAGGATGGAAAAAATCGTCGGCATGAGGAAAGGCGAAATCCTCAGAATGAGGATAAGAAAAATCCCCAGCTTCAGGGTAAGAAAAATCCTCAGCATGAGGATGGAAAAACCATCAGTGACACGGCCAGCGTCACTGAATTGCTCCCAAAAAGTCAGCCGTGACCCGGGTAGCGAAACCTGCCATCTACGGCGTCTGGGGACCTCCATACGGGAGGTCCAGGAGCTAACGCTGGGTCCCCTGGCTGGGCAGATCATTCTGTCAGGGGGGTGCGCCATTCAGGAAAATGACGAACCCCAAAAACCAAATAAGAAGGACGGGACCCAAGTGCAGTTAGCTCCAGATGGTTTTATTGAACTGAAATTAACTTAAATAAATTAAACTAAATAAATAAATGCAACAGAATAAATAACAGAAATAATGAAAGTCTCCGTGTGTGTGTGTGCAAAGGCAGCGAATATGCGAGCTGCCTACACACACACACAGAGACGTAACAGCGCCCTTGAAAGAAAGAGCGGGAACGAAAGAGAAGCGGAGGGGAATCCCTCTCTGCTTGCGTCAGAGCCGCGCGCACACACGCACACTCAGGCTGCGCGCACACGCGCACACCCAGGCTGCGTCAGCAGCTCCACACAAGCAGAGCGGGGAGAGGGAAGAGCGGAGCCGCAGTTAGAGCGAGCAGAGCCGGGAGAGCGGGAAGCAGGCAGGCGCAGAGGAGCTGGTGGAATAAAAACAGCGCAAAAAACACTTCTTATACTCTGCCTAAGTCCCTACGAAGATTTTACCTCGCGTCTCCCGACGCTACGAAATCGTGTACTCCTTCGCGAGTACAGATTACCGCTAAACCCTAAAATAAATAAAAGCCGAGAAAACAAAAGCAGGAAATAAGAGGGAGAAGCGCGGAGGCTCTAAAAAGAGCAAAAGGGGAGACGTGTGAGGTCTCTGTGAGACGTGTGAGGTCTCTGTGAGCACGCTTTGCCAGCGAGTCCTCTTTGGCAAGGATCGGGGCTTACGAAGCGTGCCGGGGTCGAATGATCCCGACAGCTACTGCCTGTGGCAATGCGCTTAAATAGCCAAACGCAGCAGCTGAGGATCATTAGGCTGTAATCAGCCGCTTTACTGACGAGGCGGCCGATTACAGAAGCTGCCAGGGATGTCACCGGGAAAGGTAGCTTAAAGCTACCCCTAGCGGCCAACGGTGGCATCCCTGACAGTAGGCTAATAATGTCTACATTCTAATCGAGTTCATGTTATAATCTTTTTGTTGTGTTAAAATTATAACATGAACTCGATTAGAAATAGTTTTAATCAGGAAAACAAGTCTCAATAACAAATTAGATTTTATATATCAGTAACATCAGTGTTTTGAGAATTACAAAGACTGAAAACAGAAACAGAAGGCTGTTAAATTCATAATGTAAATAATCCAAATAGGCTACTAAATCTAAGTTCACCATTCTTTATCTCGGTCAGGTCAACACATTTTGAGTTGAGTTGATGTTTAAGTTTATGAAGTCAGTTGAGAACGTTAATGATATTCTCAGATTGCGAGATGTGACAATGTCACTTCCGGTTTGTTTCCACAGTGATGAACTATTTTGGGAACTTTCTCAGACGGACATTAGGCGCATTCATTTAGTTAATCACCTCATTCGTAATGGGACAGATCAGCAAAGCCGCTAGGTTATTTAATATTAAATATGAGTTAATGTACAGTATTTAGACGTGTTATTAAAAATATTATTGAATCGTTATGGATAAATATGGTTTATTTACAACAATACAGGCTGAAAAAGTGTTAGCGGCTAGGATAACAGTTACTTAGCTATACAGTGCTAAATAGTAATCGTTTTTCATGTGCAAACTATACAGGATGTAATGTTGTTGTAATATTTATGTTGTTTGTTTATAGTTTTCACTTCACAATGAATTTCAGTGAAGAAGACTGACAGTAAAAATTCAAGCTTACCACCACTCTGTTTACCTTCATGCTTAGTCTGAGTTAAATACACTCTCTAAGAGAGCACTGTAATATAGTAATGTATATTAAATTAACTGTCATAATGGCTACATTGTAACATACCCAGTCATCACCATGTCTTGAGATGTCTGAAGACATGTCTTAAGACACATTATGAAGACGTCTTAAGACATCTTGAGACATGTCTTTATAGACACGCATCTAAAGACGTCATGAAATGTCTTGACTATAAGAACGTCTCAAGATGTCTCAAGATGTAGGATGCATAATACTGTATATATTTTTATTCAAATCTACCTTTATTTTATAAGTAATTGTTAATATTAAACCTTAATATTAATATGCATATTGCATTCATAATTTGCTTCTATCTAGTGACCCTTTTTCCTTTTTACTTCAATTTTATGTTAATGCTGTGTATTTACATATCTTTTTAAAATAATTTTTTGTCATCTTATTTCATTTTTCAGATAGCTTACTGACATTTTTATGTAGATGACTTACACAGTTTTACTAGACTGTTTTCACTACTGTATAGTCTTCATAGCTAACGTGAAATATGCTTATAAATACACTGAAAAAATCCTCGTAAAATGCTTTCTTTAAATTTTCCTGCTATAATAAATCCCCTTACTGCAGATGTGCCCATAGCAGGCCCATATACGGGCCCACTAGGTCGCTATTTTTTACATTCTTACTAACTTAAAATATTCTGATACACAGCCCAAAACACCAACTCAAAAGAATTAATACTATTAGGACTACCTGCATACCGATGTTCAACCGTCTACATACAGCCATTTGCCAGAAATCACATACAGAACACATCTGTCCGCCATGTTTGCTTACATAAACAACCACACCTCCCAAACTTTTTAGCCTTTTAAAATATACTTAGAATGTAAAATAAAAACTTTTAATTTTGTTTTGTCATAGAAAATTCACTTTTCGTCTAAACAACTCCATGATGCTGTTAAACTGCACATAAAATGTCAGTAAAGTCCTTTTTTTGCTTGCTCATGTAATCTCATAAACATCCATCCATTTCCAATGTAACAGGAGCTGAAAGTTCTTTAACCATGTACTCACTACACAACACAATATTCCATGAAAAGGCTACGTAAAATTTCCCCTAAAGGAGGGCTCTCGTTAATTCCTCAGTCTGTAATTTGTTTGCAATCCTCATATTTTCATTGGTTACTGGTTTTATTCACCCACTCCAGCAATACAGGAGCCCAGCCCTTACTAGGCAGCATAAGAGTAGGCAGGTTCTCTGTAGGCGCCTTCCAATGGAAAGCTGACAGCCAGAAGCAATCCAATGGTGGCTGAATCCTATTTCAGGGGCTGCATCCTTCGGAGGAAGACCGATTTCATCATAGTGGCGCGTCTATACATCTGATGTATCCTTCCCGATCTAACATATCTCGAGGTGCATTGCGCATGAGGGGAACTTTATTTAAATGTAAGGATTTTTAAGCCCGAATAGCTAAATATTAGTAAGAAAAAGCGCAATGTTTTTTTTGCTTTGTTTTAGGTAGCAAGGAGCAAACAGAGACCTTTATTAAACTGCAGGGGGAAAATGAATACCAGCTCCTGCAGTGAAGCATCTTCTCCTCCTCCAATAATTGAAAAACCAAAAACAGAATAAAAACTAAACTCAAAATTTCTGGTTTCATTTTTAAGCAACTTATAGCTGTTTTGTGATATGGTGCAGGCGGGAATAGAGATGAAGATTGAGGGCGAAAAAGTGGTTCTGTGACGCAAACAGGAAATCCAAGGCAGAGTAGACCGTCTCATTTTGGTTCGGCCTTCGCCACAGTCTACACAGCCTTCCAAGGATGGGGGAGGGGTTTAAAGGGTCAGCACACACAGTTCACTATGGAAAGGCCTGTTTTCTGTGTGATTTATTCAGATATCCAGCAAAATAACACTGAATTTTGACTAATATTTGTTTGGTCTATCACAGAAGACATAAAAAACTTGCAGGTTCTTGGTTTACAGTGACATGCTTTTTTAAATTTGTATTTATATTTTAAGACGAATTGTGATTGATACTAAAAAAGCTGTGTCACTCTTGAATACTTGTTGAATCTGTTCCAAATTTTGGATTTAGCTTTACAAGTCCCTGGTGAAACATAAAATAAAAATGTACAGCATGGATCATTTTCAATCACCAGCATCCACACACAAACAAGGCGCAAGGATTGGTTCTGGCTCGGGACTAGCCACAGTCAGCTGAGGAGCAGAGCTCAGCATAGGCGGCTCAAGGGCAGAGCTCAACACAGGCAGCTCAGGGGCAGAGCTAGGCCCAGCAAGACCCGTGAAAAAGGTCGGTGAGTGTAAGCAAGTGTGCGCCAAGGACCCCAGTACAGAGGTCATCAAAGGTGACCACGGTACAGGAGTTGGCGCAAATGACTGCGGCACAGAGTCCAGCACAAATGACCGTGGTGCAGGGGCTAGCGCAAACGACCATTTCGCAAGCAAGTGTATCATTGGGCACGGCACAAATGACCGCGGCGCAGGGGTCAGCGGTAGCGACCAGTGCACAAAAGGCATGAGTACTGAGCTAATGTGCTCAGATACAGAGCTAAAGGGCGCAGTGAGCTCAGGTATGAAGCTAGGTGGCACTAGCTGCTCAGTTGCAGAGCTAATGGGCACGGCAAGATCAGGTACAGAGCTGGGTGGTGCTATGTGCCCAAGTATGGAGTTATTGGGTGTGGGTCTGGGCGAGTGTGGAGCTAATGGGCGCGGTAAGCTCAGGTACAGAGCTGGGTTGCACTAACTGCTCAGGTACGGAGCTAATGGGCATGGTGAGCTACAGAGCCTGGCGATGCTAGCTGCTCAGTTGCAGAGCTAATGGACGCAGCGAGCGCAGGTACAGAGCTGGGTGGCGATAGGTGCCCAAGTACGGAGATAATCGGTGTGGCGGGCTCAGGTATGGAACTGGGTGAGGCTAAACGCTCAGGTATGGAGCTTAAAGGCATGGCGTGCTCATGTACAGAGCTGGATGGCGCTGACTACTCAGTTGCAGTGCTAATGGATGCGGCAAGTCCAGGTATGGAGCAGGGCGGCACTAGGTGCACAAGTATGGAGCTATTGGGGTGCTGTGAGCTCAGGTACAGAGTTGGGTGACACTAAATGCTCAGGTATGGAGCTAACATGCTCAGGTACTGAGCTTAAAGGCATGGCATGCTCAGGTATGGAGCTGGGCAGTGCTAACTGCTCAAGTATGGGGCCAACAGGCGTGGCGTTCTCAGGTATGGGGCATTCTGGCCAGGATGGAAATGATGGGCTGCTGGTCAGACCCATCCTCTCCCTAGCACGCCCTTTAAGGTGGGATTCAGCCAGAATGGCCCGGTCGAACAGATCAACAAGGGAAGAGGGGTGTAAGTGGAAAAACAGATCAGTTTCCACCTCTTCATCAAGACCCATTTAAATAGGGTTATGAGCAGCGGCTCGTTAAAGCCACTCATCTCAGCCATGGCATGAAACTCAGCCATGTACTCAGCTATATCCCTGGAGCCTTGAAAAATCTCAAAAATGCTGGGCTGCTCCAGGTCAAGCTTGAGTGACTGAGGGTCCAGGTAGATGGTGGGAAGATAGAGATCTACCTGAGCCCCTGAGACCTGGTCTGGCATCCCAACCCCACTGAGCTGCCCAGCCTTCGCCGCCATAGATGCCATCGTCTACCTGGATCCCCAGTTACTCACACTTGCCCTGGAGCAACCCAGTTGTTTTTGACATTTTTCAAATCTCCAAGGAGGTAGCTGAGTATGTGGCGGAGTTCCAAGACGTGGCCAAGATGAGTGGCTTTAATGAGCAAGCCTAAAAGGACTGAAGCAGTGAGGGAGAACATGGGGGGCTCACCACCGGAGCAAAGAGGACACTTGCCCTACTCTAGGGTCTATGCTGTGGCGATCACCTCCGGACCTCCTGATCTGTACATTTGCTGGCGGTCAACTAACCGCCAGCTACACCACTATCCCTGACAAAACCACAAGAGGCAAAGGTAATGGTATGACACCTGTCAGTGCCAGAATGAGCTCTTAAGTAGAGCCACTGACAGGTGTCCACAATCTCATCGCAATTAGCAGGAGCATGCACGATTGTGTATCCTGTGTATATAGCATCTGGTCATGGCACCACCTGTACTAGCTCTGGGTCAAATCTGATTTGTGCCACAAATTTGGATTTTGGGCATTTCAGAGACTGCAGATTGTTTCCAAGCCATACCAGAGATATGCATTCTGGGTGCCTAGAAAGATTTGGACCTGATGAGGAAGTTTAGTCCTACCTGTGGTATCTTTCACATGTTGGCCCAGGTTATAGCCCTGCTGGTGACTACCTCCCAGATTGTCCACCTTCCTTGCTGCTGCTGGCTCACAGCTGCTCTGACCTGTAATGTTTTGGCCCCCATTATGACCGTCTGAGACCAACAGCTAGCTTTCCAGCTAGCTTCCCTCCCTCCCTCCTCTTTGGTCCTCACCCAGTCCCTCCTTGCTCAGCTGTGACCACTTGACTATCTCCTGATGTTGTAGGTCAAATACTTGTCCAGCCCTCCATTTGCATCATGTTCTGACTGATACCTTAGCTTGAAACAGAGCCGGTTCAATTGAGTCTCTCAGCTCAAACATGAGCCTCACATTTTCCAGCTTATAGCCTAGGTTGAGTGATTTCTGTAGTGGCTGGAGTATGTTGTTTCCAAAATTGTTGGAGAGGCAGCGACCTCAAGACCTAGCCATTTACATTTACAGTAGTTTTTTGCTTTCTTGTCCATCCTCTTCATTGTTGTTACAGAGATCTGAGACAACTTCATTGGCCACCAAAGGCAATGGTAAAGAATGAACTGGTAGCACCAAACCTTGCACTGTTTGTAGGTGTGGTATGGCAGAAGAAGAATGACTTCAATGCTGTGTTATTGGCGAAGATAGGTTGTACAAATTATTAAATGCAGAGGTGCCAACAGTTGTGGCACATGGTTTTGTTAAAAGTAATTATTTCGTGAGGAGGATTTTTCTTTTGAGAGTCAAAAGTTGGATTTTCTCACTTTGAGAATGAATCAGCTTGGTGGCAATAATTGAAGAGGGGGTATAATATGACAGAATCATTCCTTGAGCAGCAAGACCATTAAATTATGCCATTTTTTGATATCCATACATTGTCATTTGCAAGCTGCTGACAGTCTGGTATTATGGCTTGTTGCTCACCTGCTGGTCCTGGGGTTGGCTGCTGGTAGGCAGGTACTGAGGTGCGCTTGCGTTTCGGAGCTGGCTGAAGGGCTGGTCCTATGGCTGGCTGCTCATGATCTGGTCCTGGCTGCTGAAGGGCTGATTTATGATTTATGTTCCTCACAGAAAATGAGCCAAAGCCAATGAATCTTAGTTTGAAAAAAAAATATTAGTATCATTTTTATTGAACTAAAAATGGCTCCCACAGACCCGAAGACCTTATAAGGGTTAAGCAGCGCTTACCTGTGTGTAATTTAAACTGTAAATGTATTCAGCATCTGTGTTCACTATGTCACCAGCAAAACATTATAAATATAAAACAATATTTTGCAAAACATTATGAATATACTGTAATATAATATTATGTATATAGAAATGCTAAGAGGACCTTCCCCACTGACTTATAAAAAGGCTCTCAGAGACGATTCTGGATAGTTTACCTCTTTGATAGGGTGTGCTTGATTGGACTGACAGGAGCAGTATGGTCATTGTGATGAATTATCTGTCATGTTGCCTGTTCTGACCTAGCTGTTACAAGGTGTTGAGAGCAGTGGTTCCATGAGGGCACACACAACATGAACAGGCTCTGGACGCCCCATCAGACCACCAGTAGAGAGGATCATTTGATCTGCCAACAATAATGAGCAGATCCTTCACTACACACCTCTGTCTCTGCCCGGACCATTCCCAGGTGTTTAGCACAAGGAAATATGTTGTCACAGTGCCCATTACATGTACTGCAATTGACAGCCAGCCACCATTGCCTTCATTTGCAGTGTTATGAACGAGAACCCTGGACTGCTACGGGCTGGAACTGTATCATCTTTAACGACAAATCCAGGTTCCTTTTGGGATACGACGATGATGGCTGGGTTCGAGTATGGAGGCCTGGTTGTCAGTGTGTCCTGTCTTTGCTGTGCAGTGACATACTGTACTGCTTCAACTGCTGGTGTGATGATCTGAGGAGCTATCACCTACAACAGTTGATCACCCTTAGTATTGATACAAGGGACTTTTCTCCATTTATTTACACAGAATGTTTTTTCCTTCTTCATCATCATATTGCCATTCCTTTACATTTACAACCTTCTTCTTCTTTCGGCTTCTCCCTTTGTCAGGGGTCACCATAGCGAGTTAAACGTTTCCACCTCACCCTGTCCTCCACGTCCTCTACTCTCACCCCAAGTCCCTGCATATCTTCCTTCACCACAACCAAATAACTCCTCTTTGGTCTTCCTCTCCGTCTCTTGCCTGGCAGCTCCATCTCCAACATCCTCCTACCAATATATCCATTATCCCTCCTCTGCACATATCCAAACCAAATCTCAGTAGTCCCTCTTGAATTTTGTTTCCCAATTTTCCAACCTGTGCTGTCCCTCTGATGATCTCAGTCCTATCCTGTCCCACCCTAGACCTCCTAAGAGAACCCATCAACATTTAAGTTCTGCACCACACCTCCAACTCTGCTTCCTCCTGTCTCTTTGTCAGTGTCACTGTCTCTAAGCCATACAACAAGGCGGGCCTCACCTACTCTCTCTTATAAATCTTCCCTTTCCATTTTGGCTGCGACCCTTTTGTCACATCAGCACCTCCTGACACTCTTCTCGCACCCACTCCATCCTGCCTGTACTCTCTCTGCTTCTTTACCTCCTTCACACCCCATCGCACACCTCCCCATTTCTTGGACGTTTGATCCCAAGGACCTGAACTCCTCCTGGACCTGTGTGACCACTGATCCCTGTAGCCTGACTGTTCTCACCTGCCATCCGTTTCAATTTACCACGTGTTCTGTCTTCCTACAGTTGACTTTCATTCCCTCGTCTTGGCCAGATTATATATACCTCCACCTCTCCAAGTTCTCTTTCTACCTGTTTCCCTGTCCCACTACATATCACATGTCGTCTGCACACATCATAATTCCCATGGGCGATTCCTGTCTGACCCTCATCGGTAAGTCTGTCCATCACCAGAGGCAAATAAGAAGGGACTCAGGGTCAATCCTTGATGCACTCCCACCCCTATACTCCTCAGACACCACCAACAGTTACTTTCGTCCCTTGGCACGCCCCACTGTCAAAAGCTTTCGAAAAAGGAATCCAAATCCACAAAGACGTAGTGTAGCTCTTTCGTGACCCTCTCTATACTTCTCCATCAGGCAGTCTTCAAAGGGGCCAAAAATCGCATCCATGGTGCTCTTTCCTTGGCATGAAACCATATCTGTTGTTCACCTCACTGTCACCTCCTGTCTGAGCCTAGCTTCACACAACTCTCTCATCTCTACAAAAGAGGAAGAGAAAGTACTCAATCTTCATTGTTTGGCTCATACAACTTTATGCCCCCTGTAGGAGCCACAACTCTGTACATCACCCTCTACTTTACCAATCGGTATCAGTAAACTTTTCCTTCCGTCCATTCCGTCCTTGCATAGCTCTCATTCATCCAGACATATCCCTTGAATAATCTAGGAGGGCCAAAAACCCACTCCTAGCTCTCCGAGACATTTCCATACTGCTCAACCCGGTATGTCCAGATCATCACTTCGTCTCACTTGTCCTTGCTCCGTTCTTCTTTCCCTTTTCAAAGCTTTCCGTTCCGCCAGCTATTTTCACCCTCTGCGCACCGCCCGCCGTATCGCCTCATCTCCGGCGGTTAGCCAACCTCCGTCGGGGCGGGCCCGTGTCATCCTTGCTAATCTTTGCTACAGGATGAGGGGGGGGGAGGGGGAGGCAGGGTCCTGTTTCCAGGAACAATTTCTTTTTCTACGCCATCCAACCTTCTTTCCCGTCTTTTCTTTCAATTTTCTACATTTAATCAACTCTCTAAAATAACTCCTTCCATCTTTCCCTCCACATCCTCCTCTCTCTCTCACCTGACAGTACATTTCCATTACTATCCTTGATCACCCTGACAGCTGGCACATCCTTTCCAGCTCTATCTATCTGTTTCGCCAGCAGATACACTCCCTTCTCTCCTTCCCTACTGGTCTAACCTTTCATATAACTCATCGTAGGCCTTCTGCTTGGCCTTTGCTACTCCCTCTTTTGTCCCTGTGGCCGCAATCTCCTTGTACTTCCTGCCTACCTCTTTAGAGAGGTCCTGTCGCCTGTCCCCATTTCTTTTTTTGGCTGACCTCTTTCTCTAAATAACGCTCTCTCGTTCATTTATCCTCCTGAATAAATTCTTCTTCCACCACCGTGTTTCCTTTTCATTCAATCAAAATCCTTTGTTGGCCTGTCCCCGAAGACACATAAACACCCAGTACCTTTCTACCCTTCTGTCCTAGCACTTTCCGCTGGACTCCCCTGTGTATGCGCGCCCTCTACCTGCTTTATCTGCTCTCTGCTCTTCCTCCCTCTTATCCCTCGCGCCTCTACATCTGCTTCTCATCCTGCTCCCTTTGCTTGTGTCTCAGTTGTGGTTCCTTCCCCTCTTGCCCCGCACCTTGTTTCTCTTAAATGTCCCTTCTTTCCCCCGGTTCCTCTCCGTTGGCTACTGTCCCCCTTCCCGGCTTTTCTTCACCCTGCCTTGTCGCTTTAGTGTATCTTTCGCCCTTTGGTCCATTGACTTTCTGCCGTCTTTCTGGCTTGTGTTCGGCCTCCCATCCCTTGCTTCTTCATTCCCCTCCCGCCTTCCCCTTCCGTCGCTCTCTTACTCTTCCACTTTTCTTTTGGTTGCCTTTCTTCTCTTCCATCATTTCTTCGGGCGCATGCCAGTCTTATCCCTCTTCTTCCCCCTTTTGCTACTTACTTCCTTTCTATCCTGCCCGTGTCGCCTGTCCTGGCCTCTTTGGCCCCACCGGTCCAATCACCTTTAGGCCCCTGTTTTCCTCTGTAATTCCTTCCCTCGTGCTCGTTCTTGAACTCCCCTCGAGACCTACATGTTTTCTTTCCCTTCCTCCCTTCGCTTTTCTCTCACCCCCCATCTTCACGTGCCCTTCTGCCTTCCTCCCACTTTGTTCCGATGTGTGATCTCGATCGACACTCCCGGGCCACTGGGCCGGCTTCCCCGGCTGTGTCGCCTGTTCTGTGCTCATCATCTCGGCCCCCTTGCGTTGCGCCTGGTCCGTCTCGCTGGCTTACGCCGTGTCCGCCCTCTTCCCTCGATTGCTTCTGCTTTCCTGGCTGTCCACTGCCCGCCGCTCGGTCGGGGCTTTCTGCCGCCTGCGCTTTGGTCCTCGTGCCCGCCTCTTCCTAACCCGATCCAGAGGCCCACGGCCTGCAGCACCACCTACGCCGTCGTTCTCGCCCCATCAGCTACACCTCTCCTGTTTTCTGCCCTCTCTCTTCCTTGATCGTCTTTTCTGCAGCTTCCTTCCCTCTCTATTGCCCCTCTGTTTACCGCTCCCTCCCTTCCTCCCCCTCCCCCTCCACTACCCCAGGGGTGCTTCGTCTTCATCGTCTCCCCCGTCCGGGCCCCGCGGCGGGCGCTCTGGGCCAGCTTGGGTGCGCCTACATGCTCGGAGCCCGTCGTCCGCGCTTCCCATCATCACTACTGCGGTCCCTCCGTCCTCTTCCGCTCCGCTCTGCTGCGCCCTCCTTTCTCTCCCGGGTTCCTGAGCCTGCCCCGTCCGGTAGACAGTGTGACTGTACTCTCGCTCTGGGAGGGGTATGTAACGCGGTGTGATGCGCCAGTGCAGCCTCCCCCAGTGGTCACGTCGGTGCGACCCGGGGGGCGGGGGGGGAGAGGGGAGGAGCGCGCACGGGGGTGCACAGGTGCGGAATATCGTGTGGTCCCCTAGGGGGAAAAAAAAGCGCCGCCTTCTTTCAATTCGGAAATATTGGGGAAAACCGGTCGAGCTCTCCGTCGGTGTGCTCGCATCCCTCGCGTGCAAATACAACCACCACCTCTGTCCTTTTAGGAGGTTCCTTATCCTTACCAAACCTGCCCATCACGTTCCTCCTCATCTCCTGTATTACCTTCACCCACATTACCCTTCAAATCTGCACCAATCACCAGTCCCTCTCCTCCCCTGGGAAACCACTTCATTTACTCCCCCCCAGAATCTCCTCGTCTCCTCTAATCAACAGCCAACTTTGGTGCATAGCCCTACAACATTCACCATTACATACCTCAATTTCAGCTTCAGACATATTATCCTATCTGACACCCTTTTCACCTCAACGACATTCTTTACATAGTCCTCCTTCAAAACCACACCAACTCCATTTCTCTTCCTATCCACACCATGGTAGAACAGTTTAAACCCTGCACCAATGCATCGAGCCTTGCTAGCCTTCCACTTTGTCTCCTGCACACACAAAACATCGACGTTTCTCCTCTACATCATATCAGCCAGCTCTCTACCTTTCCCTGTCATCGTCCCTACATTTAGCGTTGCTACCCTCAGTGCTATATTCTTGCCCCTCCTGATTTCTCTCTGTCTCCTCACACACTTCCCTCCTCTTCATCTTCGGCAAACAGTAGTCCAATTTCCGCTGGTACCCTGTTTGCTACCAGTACCAGTGGCGGTCGTTGTTAACCCGGGCCGCGACCGATCCGGTATGGTGAAATTATTATGAACTCGCATACTTTATTTGTTTACATTTACAATAAGATTCCTAATTAAGCTATGCAGTTGAAGGTTAAGGGGCTTGCTCTAGTGCCAACCAGTGGCAGCTTGGCAGAGCAGGAAAGTGAGCTCACCATCTACTGAGTAATGTTTCAGAGCCTTAACCATTAGGCCACCATTGTCTTTATCATTATTGCTTGTTTTGAATTTTCAATCTGGTCCTGTCTAACAAGTAATGAGCTGTTTGACTAATCTTGCAACTCCATTTCTTACTAATTGAATGGCTTCTTTTAATTTAATTTTCTTTGTACTCTGCCACCTGTTATTGTAAGGTACATTTGGATATGCATACCTACAAATACACTTGTTACCTCAGTTGAACTCCTTTTCTTAAGTTTGAAAGAAAGCACAGCTTCTTAATCATTGCAATAAACATGTCAAATGACATCTGCCATATGACCAAGTGGGAAGCAGAGCTGATTTTTATGAATGAGGAATGATTAGAATGTTAAAGGTGGAAGGTGGAATGGCAGCTCCTGGCAGAGATCTTAATTATGCTTTAGTGGGGTCTTACAATGAAAGACTTGGTGGTGGAATTGTTTGCTGACAGAATGACCCCTGTAGAAGTAACATTTCACAAACCAATTTCTATGCACCATTAGCCAATTCTACCTGCAATATATTTATAAACGGAAAATTACAAAAGTGTTTCTGTTTCTCTTACTAAAGTGTTTAACTTATTAAACTTATTCACAGTTGCTTATTTTCTAATTACAAAGATGAACTGCAAAATACAAGTGATTCACGTGGGTACGTTCCACTTCGATGACCATAAATTAACTCTTGTGTGGCAACACAAAAATGTTTTTGTGTGATAACAAAATAACTATTTATTATTTTTAACAATTATTATAATGATTATGCAAGTAAGCAATACATTAGAAATGATGACTGAAAATTAGTGTTATACCATGTGTTATATTTGTGTTAGATTTAAAGTAGTCACTCTACATAAGTGGGCAGCACGGTGGTACAGCGGTTAGTGTGGTCACCTCACAGCTCCAGAGTCCCCAGTTCGATCCTGTCTGTGTAGAGTTTTCATGGTCTCCCCCTGTCCTTATGGGTTCCGCCATTTCATGTCCAACATAACTTACTACATAGGGTGGAGGAAGTAATTTGAATTTGTGCCATTAGTCTCTGCTCCACAGAAAAAGTAAACTCTGTCTTGACAACGGTTTGTAAAATAGAATTGAAAATTCAGTGTTTAATTCAGGGGATTAAACTGTAGGAATGATTCTGTGAATAAAACCATGCTTATATTTGTTCAGTAATTGAACAATAGAGTAAACCACAGTAACTGATAGCAGGCTTATTTGTTTTAGACAAATGTGAAAGATTTTACTTCTAACAGTGTCTAGAAATTTAGTGAGACAAGATGTGTAAAAACTCAATAGAACCGTTTAGGAAAATCTATTTTTAATGAATACTGTAGAATTTTTAAATCGTGTGTAATAATAAGATATGACTGTATTCAATCCAAGGGGAAGTCACTTTGCTTTTAATGTGGCGTCTGGTTATTCTGATTAATTTCAGTGGAAAGATAGATGAAAACCATAATAGAAAAATATCTTCACATTTGTTAGCATCTAACATATTTTTCTTATCTTACTCAGGTCAAAGAAAACACCATTGAAGCTTGAAGAAAATCGGAGCCTGAAGAGAAGGAGAGGGAAGACGGTTCAGTGGTATCATATGAATGATATATGTACTGGACTGATTGTGCAAGTTCTCCTACTTAGAAAGAGAGGTCTGTAATTTTCATCATAGGTACACTTCAGGAAATCACATTGTAGGATTTTTAAAGAATTTAATTGTAAATCATGGTGGAAAATAAGTATTTGATCACCCACAAACAAGCAAGATTTCTGGCTCTCACAGACCTGTAACTTCTACTTTAAGAAGCTCTTCTGTCCTCCACACATTACCTGTATTAATGGCACCTGTTTGACCTCGTTATCTGTATAAAAGACACCTGTCCACAGCCTCAAACAGTCAGACTCCAAACTCAACCATGGTCAAGACCAAAGAGCTTTCGAAGGACACAGGAAGAAAACTGCTGACCTGCACCAGGCCGGGAAGAGTGAATCTACAACAGGTGTGAATAAATTAGCTGTGGGCTTGTAAGAAAATGTAATTTTGATAATTTTGATAATTCTGATAATCTCCCTCGATCTGGGGCCCCACGCAAGATATCATCCCGTGAGGTCAAAATGATCATGAGAACGATCATGAAAACCTCCTTCTATCAGTGAGAGCATTGAAGATGGAACGTGGCTGGGTCTTCCAGCATGACAATGATCAGAAACACACCACTCAGGCAATGAAGGAGTGGCTCCATAAAAAGCATTTCAAGATACTGGAGTGGTTTAGCAAGTCTCCAGACCTCAACCCCATAGAAATTTGTGGAGGGAGTTGAAAGTCCGTGTTGCCCAGCGACAGCCCCAAAACATCACTGCTCTAGAGGAGATCTGCATTGAGGAATGGGCAAAAAATACCAGCTACAGTGTGTGCGCAAACCTGGTGAAGACTTACAGGAAACGTTTGACCTCTGTCATTGCCAACAAAGGTCATGTTACAAAATATTGAGTGGAACTTTTGCTATTGACCAAATACTTATTTTCCACCAGAATTTACAATTACATTCTTTAAAAATCCTACAATGTGACTTCCTGGATTTTTTTTTTCATTTTGTCTCTCATAGTTGATGTGTACCTATGATGAAAATTACAGACCTCTTTCATCATTCTAAGTAGGAGAACTTTTAACATCAGTGGCTGACTAAATACTTTTTTGCCCCACTCTATGTTGCATTTAATTTGCCAATGTGAGTCACCAATGTCTGCATACATAACGTCACAATCTTTTGTCCTCACATCAAGCTGCTGCCCATAAATTATCCTACATTAGAGATCTAAATCAAGATCTAGTTCCATTTAATAGATTTAAATGGAGCCGAGGTCCACAGCTTGCTGTGTATCACAAATTAATTCAGACACTTGCACAGACATACAGAGTTCAGAGAGTCCATAATTTTGTGGCAGACTAAATAAAAGGAGAGAAATGTGGAATTTGAGTGTTTTCATTACAGTCAAGGACAAATTGCTTCTCCAAACACATAAAATACTCAATTTACCACTTCTGGACTTTATGAGCAGCAAAGCTTAGTAGAGAGTGAACATGGACAAGTTAACAGAACATATAATTTCAAAACTTTTTTTAATAACAGAAGCTCATGGAATACTGATAATCTCAAGCTCATTTTTCTACTACTCCTCAGTAGTGAATGGTGATGGATACTCCATTTCCATGAAAATTCTATGCTGTCAGTCAAATGAAATTGTGTGCCAGTTGAAACCAGCATGCCATGAAGCCTGTAAAGTGTCACTGCTAGAGAAGGGAGTGGGTGTCAGGAGGACTGCATGGCTTTGGCTAAGATTATTGCTTGCCAGTGTTACATAAGCCCTGATTAACACATCTGTATATTTCTCTGTGCTGCTCACACAACAGGATTTGGGCATAACCCCAAGCTGACATAGAGCACACATGCGCCATTGAACTTTTGGTAAAAACATTGAGTATATAGTAATGGAATCTGCCTGTATTGAATTTGTCCTAGCTGTGTCCAGGTTTACTCTGGGTTCTCTGGTTTCTTCCCATTCCAAAAACATGCATTCGGATAATTGACTATGGTAAACTGGGCCAGCGTGACTTTGCAATGTACCTCTGTCCTTTCCAGGGCGCACTTCTGCCTGCACCCAATAAACACCAGGATGTGCTTTGACTATCCAATGACGCTGATGAGGATAAGTGGGCTTCAAACAATACGAAACAAATAAAAAATGAAAAAAGGTGTGTGTGTGTTTGTGTGAAGCCCACTTATCCTCATCAGGGGGTATATATGTGTGTGTGTGTGTGTATATATATATATATATATATATATATATATATATATATATATATACAGTGGGGAAAAAAAGTATTTAGTCAGCCACTGATTGTGCAAGTTCTCCTACCTAAAGATGAGAGAGGTCTGTAATTTTCATTATAGGTACACTTCAGCTATGAGAGACAAAATGAGAAAAAAAATCCAGGAAATCATGTTGTAAGAT